>JAPYZE010001069.1:0-48948 GCA_030522805.1 Leptomastidea abnormis
AAAAATTTTACATAAGCGTCTTAATAAAATGTAAAATGAAAAGTGCAGCTATTTCTACTAGAGAGGGCGCACCGAACGTTCACACACGGAGCGAATACGTATAGCACCGACTGCATTCGTGAAAGGCGACCGCTGCGAAGACGAGTAACGAGTCGCATAAAGCAGCTCTTTCTCTCTCGCTCTCTTTCTCTCTTTATCCCAAGAAAGAGAACCTCGGTGCACCGAGCGTAAAGCGTAAAGCGTCGCCCCCATTGCTGCTTTGCCTTTTCTTTTCTTTATTTTCCTTTTCTTCTTTTTTTTTTTTCGGCCCAGCCAGAAACGGGGTAGTTCAGTTTCCGACTCCTACCCACTCGGTACCACCCTCTGCTATACTATACTCTTTTGCATCCTCTTTACGTTGTTGCCTTTTTCTCTCTTTCTCTCTCTTCTTTCTGGCTTTGCCTCACTTTACTCACTGCGTCCTGTTTTTACAATTTGCTCGACGGTTCTTCGCCTCGATATTCCACTGGTGGTAGTAGTAGTAGAGAAAAGGGAGGGTTTTAAAGTGACTACTGTGCATTTCTTGGTATAACTGTGAGATGTAATATATATACCTACATACCCTTCGCGTTTCTTTACTTGTTGGCTTCACTTTTCTTGAAAGTTGAGGTGTATACCTTTTGGCTGCTACTCTTTGATGCTTTTGTTAAGACTTGTATGTGATTTTTGAGGCTGAGATTTGTGTATTAGCTTGTATTAAAATGTTGTGTTAACGTGTAGGGGTTTAAACGTTGGTAATTTTAAAAGGAAAACTTTTTAAAAGTAATTTTAATTTGTTATGTCATCTAAAATAAATCAATTTTTTTTTTTAAATAAAAGTTAACGACAAGAAATACTCTTCTGAACAACTATAAATCGATTTTTTTTAAATTTCAACCTTAAATGTAATACATTGTTCTTGTATACTTTGCTGAAAAGTTTAATAGAATGTCTAAAGTTTTTTGTTCTGTAAAAAAAAAAGGAAAAAACAGTAAAAATAGAGAAAACAAAGATAGCAACCGAGTGCCTTCGTGAAAATCCCAACCGCAAAAGGAAATCCCTCGACGATTTACCGTGGTCCCGAATCAATCTGTCGAGTGGTCGTATATTACTATTTTACTTTCACCCGCTATTCTTCCCTTATTTCCGCGAATCCGATCGAACCATTAGTATATATATGTATGTATTTTTTCTTTTTTTTTTTCGTTTCTTGAATAAATCGATAAAGCAATTGAACGTATTTTGCATTGACCTTTTTTATTTTAATATTCCTTTGTGTATATTACAAAAATTGATTGCAGAAATTATTCAATTAATATCAGATTTAGTGAACGAAACCGTTTTTATATTATTCATATTTTAGTAAACCAACTAAATCAATGTGATTGTTTTTTTTAATTTTTAATTTACAACAACACATGGTATATATAAGAAAACTTGTTAAAAAAAAATGCGTGATTTTAAATCTGATAAATTTTGGTATGTAAAACACAAAAAATTTAACTTTTAAAATTTATCTTTTACAAGAAGTCAAATAAAAAATAAAACTTGGAATTAGTCCAATTCTAAAAAGGCTTGTCTAACTATTCATGTATGTAAATTTTTTTTTTATGCAAGATTATATTTTTATTCTGACCTATGTAAATTCTGGACATAGTTTATTACTCTCGTCATACTACCCTATGTGAATCTAGTTAAAAATAGAATATTCTTAGTACGTCAAAAGGAATGATAAAGCTTAAATTTTCACTGATATTCAAAAAATTTAATTAATTTTCGATAATATTCATAATGAGAAAATTAAAGTAAGATCTACGTAACATTTCCAATATTTTTACATAAAAAACCAAATTATTTAATATTATTAACACCTTAAAATAAAAAAAATAAAAAAATCAAATATAATTCAAAGTTCAACGATCTACTGTCAGCTTAAAGAAAACACTCCAGCCTTATGTAAAGTATCCTACAGACCATCCAGCAATAAAGCCCGCTCAAACAAAAAAACGAAAAGAATCCACACACAGCCTCGCGTGCTTGAGAATATTCCCAGTTTTAGCTATACCAATATAGAAAGGAGGCTTTTTTCTTGGGTACAGACACTCTTCTCCAACACCCCCCGAGGGACTAACATGGATAGAGAGTGACGAACAATCGCAGCCCTTATCTCTTTCAGCTAGCGCAAACTCGTGGGCACACTTTTTTTCAGTCTTTTTTTTTTCTTTAAGTTGCACCAGTACAGTGTTTGTCCTTGGAGGATATATATTTTTTTTTTCATTATCTTTATTGTTTGATGTGAATAGTTTCTATCGTTTTTATTTTAATTTTGTTAAAATTACAGCAATTTTAATAATTAAATAAAAATAAATAAGTAGTAATATCCGTATATGGTCAGACGCTATAATTATTGTTCACATTATTCTAATACAATTTTTTTTTTAATCACTCTGCAAACAGCTCTTCTCATATAACCCATTCAAAATTTTATAATTACTAAACAAATATTTATAAAAACTTATATTTATGCGTAGAACCATATCATAAACCAAAGACAAATTTTTCTTCAAAAACTCAGAATTGCCACCTCAACTCTCTCTCCCTCTTTCTTCTCATCTCCTCCAAGCCTATACCCTCTACAATATACACATGCATACAATAGTTAGTCCTCGGAGAGAAGTATATAGCAGTAGGTATAGTATAGGGTCGTCGACTGGTGGTGCTGCTGCTGCAGACCAAACCGTATCTCGTAGTTCAATGTTTGCTCAGCTTGATTCATACTCCCCGCACCTCTGTAAAGCCATCCCTCCCCTCTCCTCCTCCCTGCCTTCTTGGTATATATTCTGCATCGCTGCCACCACCGTTGCTAGTATACCTCCTTCCTCCTTTTCTTTCTCCCCCTTTCGTATATAGTCGCGCGGAGACACTTGTATGTTTGTATCTGTGCATATACAGAAGCACACAAATTCTGCTGCTGATGTGTGTTTATGTGAGAGTATATAGATATAGGAAACTATATATATCCGTGATCGTAATTTACTTGAATTAATGCAATTGCGTAATCTTTTGACAAAAATTATTTTTTAATTCAAAAATCTTATTCTAACTTATATAGTCGACTTTTAATAAATTTTCTCAAAAGTTTTTCAGTAGCCTAACATTGTGTATATATCCTATAAACGGAAAATGTTCTATATGTATTATAGTTGGTCTCGCGTTTGTATAGGCTTTGTCAGGGTATCTCTCTTGGGATTACCCAAGAACAATATTCGTGGAGAGCATAACCTTCGGTGGTGGTGGTCCAGAGTGTAGTAGACACACGCCCGCAGGAGTCGTTTGCTTGCCAGACTCTCTCTCTACCGAATCTACCCGTATATTTGCAATTCCTTATCTAAAAATCTGCCTTATATATACCCTATACACTCCCAGAGGACGCGTTTGTCGCTTGTTAATTCTCAAAATTTGTAGTTGCCAATTTTCGTGTTTTAGTTTATTGCTGTTAAATTTTTTTTTAAAAAGTATTAATATATTTATTGTTGTTGTAAATTTTTTGAGGCTTACATCTTTAAAATATCTTTAAGATATTTTTAAAAATTCTTATAAACTAAAAATTCAAATGAATTTAAATTAAAAAATAAGAAAATTATGAAAGTAAATATGTTTAAAAGCCTCGTAAAGCTTGAAAAATTAAATTAACAAGTAGTCAAATTAAAAATAGCGTAAAAGTATACGAAGGTCTCGTGGTAGAATCGCGCAATAGCAGTCTCAAAGCTCATCTGCTTGATTTCAACTCAAGCCAATAAGCGAGCCCTTTCAGCTTTTTCTCTCTTCCTCCCTCTCTCCTTCCCTCATTTTTTCACGCTCAACGCTAAAAAGTTGGACGATATTCTTAATTGTCTCGAGGAGAATTTCCAGCTCGACTCGTCTTGCAAATCGCGAGCGTTTCTTAACGTCTCTCTATTTCTCTCTCTTTTTCTTCGAGAGTAAAACGAAGTGGAGTAGAGGAAAAGGATGTAAATGGGGGAAAAATACGGGATGGAACGGTTGGATCTGTTTATTAATAGGAGAAAAGGGCGAGAAAAGCTCGTGGACACGAGCGATGGAGTGGAAACTCGAGTTTAATTCGTGATAATTAAGGGGGCGCCAATTATAAGTTGACAATTTGTCGAGCGACAGTCTGTCTCTTTCTCTTTTTCGCTTTTCACGCTGTGCGCTTTGCAGACGAGTTGTCCTAGTATTTTACTGTCTCTTTTTTTTCTTACCCTGGCTTGCTTCACTTATTCGTTAAGGTTACTTACTCAAAAATGATGGTTTTAATATTTTTTATTAATTTTTAAAATAAATAAAAGAATTAGAAATTTTTTTATTAGATACGTAATAAGGACTGAATAAGTCCAAATATGAATTATAAGGTGAGTCCAAATGATACTGTTATCATCATAAAAATATCAAATGAAATTGGAGAAAGAAAAAAAAAAGGTTAAAGGAGGCCAATCAGTGTGGAGTGCAATTTTTCTAGCCCCACCTTAAAAGCGAGAGTTTACGATAGCCAGGCCCAGCAGGATAGTCAGAAACAAAAAAAAAAAAAAATATCGCGAAAAACGCGCAATGGCATGCTCTTCGTCACTGTCAGAAAAGAGAAAGAAACCGGGAGGCACAGTAAAGCTACGATCCCAGTACTACCGCGACTTTTCTCACTTTCGCAAGCTTCCAGGTAAACTCTAGCTAGCTTTTTTTTGTTACTCACCGCCTTGGGCGCTTGGCTTTGTTGAGAAAAAGAGGACGAGACTCGTTTCCGGCAATAAAACCTCGCACGCTTCGAAGATTAACGGCAGCACAGGTGACCAATTTGGAGACTAACGGCTAGCTTTAATTGCACTTGTTGGTAGATTACTTGATCGTTACATCGTATTTTTCTTACGAAAAATTGAGTCTTCAAATTGTTCGTTTTAGATTTATAATTTTGCTAAACTTTAAAGGCAACAAACAATTGAAATTAAAAATTACATTAAAAATGATGAAAATAATTTTAATTCTTTTTTAAACATCAACAGATTGAAATTTATAAACTGACCTCGTTCATTTTATCCATATCCACGTAGTAAGAGCAAAATTCACCTAATCCGAAAAAAGCCAAAAAATCTCTCAATAAATCCCAAAAAATTAATAGTCAATCCATTCCGTTTTCAAATCAATCCTTCGTCCTCTGCCATCCAAAAACATGCCATTCAGTCATCACTCGCACAACTCCATAAACAAAAAAACCTTTCCATCGTCAAAAAACAAAAAAAAACAAAAAAAATTAAAACAAAACGACATCTATCTGTCACAACGTGATCGATGTAACTTCGTACACAAGTGAGAGAGAGAGAGACATTCAGGATCTAAAAAAAAAAAGGAATCGATTTCAGAATCGTCAGTGAACGTAATAAAACGGCTCGAGAGATCTCAATTTCAAAATATGAAATATACCACGTGTACGCGATCTCAATGAGTGAGTGAGAAAGACTTCTGTAGGGTAATCCACTCACGCAGCTACTAGCATCACCACCACCACCACAACGCAAAAGCCCAATTTTCCATCGACGCTTTTAGCACGTTTCAAATTCGGGTCGTTCAGCTCTTCTCTCTTTCTCTTTCCCCCCCCCCCCCCCTTCAAACCATGACATAGAAACACCGAAGAGGCTAAGTAGAAAACGAATCTCTCACATTTGGCCTTTGTTGCGGCTATATGCGCGTGCGCTTCCTCTTTTCATGTAAATTCGATATAACAGGCCAAAATGAGAGAAAGAGCACACACAGATGCTTTTGTTGGGAAAACAAAAGAGATCATTTTAGTTGGAGAAGGTAAATCCTGCTGGTTATCATTTCTCTAGTATTTAACTTTTTTTTTTTTTTTTTTTGGAAAAGAGGAGAGATGATGAAAACTTCACGAGGTAAAGGGCTATTGGCCTTTGGTGAATCATCGAGGAATTCGGCCTCTTTCCGATAGTCTGTGTACTTCGGTATAATAATCTGATGTTATTTACGGCTTTTAGCGAATTGAAAGCGCGCGTAAATTGCTAATTAGCGGAGAGTTTTCGGCTGCAGTGCTGTATTCTCTCTGGCTATTGTAATGTTATTTATTTGGGTGCCAAGCTGAGAGGGATAGAGAGAGAGAAAGAGAAAATTCGCGCGTGAGATATTTTAATTTGAGCTATAACGGCCGTCAGGAACATAGATCGTAATGTATTTGTGTATGTGTGTGTGTATCTGGCTGGATGTGAATGTTCTTTGTAATTTTGAATATCTCTGTTTGGAGTATGCGCTTTAACTTATTGCGAATTTTTCAAAAAGTATATCTTTTACGTATTTTCTCTTTCATATTTGTATGTATGTGTGTGTTCAATTTCAATTTAGTGATCGAAGAGAAAATTGCTATATTTTATGATACTATAGTTGAATAAAATATTTTTCTATAAAGTAAAATTATTAATAAATTTAAAGTCTATTTTAACAAAAGTTTATGCTATGATGATATAAAAATTATTTCTCAAGAAGATTAATGTTACACGACTAGATATTGAGATATTTATTGCATAGACGCGAAAAATAAAAATTGATTGCATTTTAATCTAACTTCCATACGCTTATATAAAACTCGCTGGTGGTGATGGTAAAGAAAAAAAAAAAAGAAAGTAAAAAGTTAAAAAAAAAAAATCTGTTGGTACACCCTAGAAGAGCAGAGTTATGTATTTAAAGGATAACGAATTGCCGCGCGGATTTTATTTACGTTCCATCGACTTTGCTGGCAAGCCGCAAAAGCTTCTCCCACGTCTCTCTTTGCTTGAGAGCTGCTTGCCATCCTCTTTCTCTCTTTTTCCTCCAATCTTCGCGATTGAGCGTTCGAAAGAGCATAAAAATGAATGGTAAAATATGTTGCGAGTCGTACACGCGCGCCAGCCAAGTATGCCGGAAATTATTTTTGCCGCCTCTCTTCGCTATACCCGTCTCTCGTGGTCTCCCATTCTGTCCTCCTCTCTCCCTCTCTCTCCTGCAAGTCGAGCTTTCAATAATATTTTACGGGTTTTCCGCGCTTTCATCTTTTGCCTGGTCGTTTGAAAATTTTACATGAAAATGGTTTATATTTTCCTGAAAAGAATTATATATTTTTTTATGAGGGAAAATTCTAGAATCTTGTAGATTTAGATTTTGAAAAAATTTTGTGCTGTAATTTTAAATTTGAATTGAAAAGAAGCTATATTTTTAATGAAAAAATTACACGACAAAAACGTATACATACTTATATTAAATAATCAATTAAAATAATTAGTATAATTTTATTTGTATCGTTTTAATTTTAATTATATCAGCCAATAAATTTAATTCTCGTAACACATTTTTCAGCGTAACATATGAAATTGAAGTGGATTGTCAACAATAAGAGATTTTTGCGTGTACGCAAGAGAACGAAACGTTTAATTGAATTAAAAATTCAGGCAGAACTGGTATATAGCTAACGAGAGTAATAACAGTCAAACGTAATGGATATTGCTATGTCGCAATTTCGCCACTGGCCATTTTACCCTATATACTATAAACCCATTCAAATCTTTTAACTGTGATATACCAAAAATCCTTTTTATTTAATTTGTGCATACAAAATGATCTATATGCTGCGATATTTTATGATAAATACATTATAATTAGATGGTTTTTATCGAATTAATTTATTTTCTCTGTTTGACGACGAAAATTAAACGAGAATTATTGATATGTTAATTAAGTATATACTTAAATTTTCAATTCTTTTATTAATTAAAATATTTTCCTAATTATTCTTATCAAATTAAATTAAATGTTATAATTTTATCAAAACAATTTAAAATCTGTATAACCATACAAACGCTTTTATTTACCAATATTTTCAACAAATAATATTTTTTAATAGCCAACCATATTTCATAGGATGATCAAAGTTTAACTGTCGTCCTTCCGTAAAATGTATTAGAATTATGGATATACGCTAGAAAGCCAAGCTGCCGTTTTCCCATAAACGTATAGCAACGCAAGCTGTCCTTCGAAACCCGCTCTCGGCATGTTGTGCTGCTGGAGAGGATGGAAAAATAACTTTCGTATTGGGGAAAGGGAGAAGAGGCAAAAATTTATCACCCTACAGCGGTACCCTTCATTACTACGTCGTCGTCTCTTCTTTTTTTTTTCTTCTTCTTCTTCTTCTTCTTATTTTTCCTTCAACGATATAAGCCTTTATATTGTTGTGGTACCGGCTTCTTTTTTAACGGCCACCTACATTTTTATGGTTCACTTACTGTACGCGTCACTGTGGCTAAGATACGCGAGCGTCCGTGCAAGGCTTTTGAGTTTCTTGCTTGAGTTTATCTACGTGTTTAAACATTATTCCTTTTTTTTTTACGGTAATAATTTTAGTTATTTTGTTGCTTATAAAAATATTTCTTTTTATAAATTATATTGACCGTAAATCGAATTATTTTCACTTTTTCTTATTGTTCAAAATTCGATATGATTTTTATTCAACTGTTTAAAAATTGTTTATACTTGGTGCAAAATTGTTAACACATTTAAAAAGTTTTTATTGTGAAAATTCGATTTGCTTCCTCCTAAATACAACTATAAAATTAAATATTGTAATTAAGGCCAGTACTAGTAATGAGTAATTAAAGAGATAATTAGTTTCAAACCTTTCTTTTACTTCTACTTTTCATAACCTAACCGTAAATGCAGAGCCCATATTTTTTAACGCAAATGAGAAAAATTTAGCAGGAGGCTAATAATAGTTTTATGAGCGCTCTTTAACATCCATTACTTTTTCTTTTATTTTATTTTTCAAGCATATTTTATTACACACAAATTAGTAGTAGCCAACAAGTTAACTGCTAAATGGACATGAATATAAACCTCAAACGGCCTTTGACGTTTCTTTTTCCAAGGACTTTTTTTTTTAACATAGCTTTGCTCATGAAAAATTAAATTTCCCCCCCATCAAAAACTTGCGAACCATAAGGCTTAAAAAGCAAGAAAAAAAATATTATATAGAAGCCAGTAGTTAAACCATTGACGTAACAGTAGCCGTTATTTTCTCTTTATCCGTCTCTTTATTGCACGTTCGTAATAACAAACAATAAAGCTCACCGTTGCTGCAAAACGAAAGAAAAAAAGAAAAGAAAAAAAATAAGTGAAGACGAAGAAAAGCTTTGAAGATGAAAAGAGAACACTTAAAAAAGATAAGAGGAAGGAAATAAATTCGCATACGCGCGTCTTATTACGCGTATTGTTCACGGCGCGTTGGCTATGCTCGTGTCTTTATTGTGACCACGCGCTATGAGGTCGAGAGTGTCGTGCATGTATATATACGACGCTATGAGCTTTCGCGGTTACGACTGCGCGATGAACGTTAAATTGAGATGATGGCCGAGTAGCTGCAGCAGCAGCAACGGTGGCACTTGATGCGACGCGGATATTATCCTCGTTGGTGGTAGTGGTGGTGATAGTGGTATATACTTCAGCAGCCGCTACTTGGCCTCGTATAACCAAGCTCGTTTTTTTTTCTATCTTTTTCTTTTTTGCCTTGTGGTCCTGTCGCTTTTGCATCAAGATATTCTAGTGCTTGAAGCTATGTATATTAGAGTATATGTAGTGTCTAGTTGGCTAAGGGTTTAAAAAACAATGGGGAAATGAGACGATAAAATATAATGCGAAGTACAAGCTGGTATAGGGAAGTGGAGCGGGTAAATGAAAAATATGAACTAGATGCATGAAGCTTTGCGTAAATCGTGCGAGTATAGTTATCAACTGTTAATGAGTATTTTCCGGTCTTTAGCATGGAGTTCTTTTTTTTTTATTTCTTATCTTTTTGTAGGTTTTTTTTCTCATTACTTGTTTCTTTTGTCATTGCACTCGATCTACATTTGCTAAGTTTTTTCTTTAATTAAACGAAGAACGGGTATTGTTTTTTTTTTTTTTTTTTTTTTTTTTTTTTTTTTTTTTTTTTTTTTTTTTTTTTTTTTATTTTAAATTTTTTTTTTTTTTTTTTTTTTTTTTTTTTTTTTTTTTAATAAAAAACTATTATTAGAAAATTACAATTAAAATAAGAAAATTTATAAAATTTGAATAAAAATTTTGACTTATATAATTATAAACAAAACAACAATTAAAATTATTAAAAACCATGTTATCTCTAAGCATCCAAGTAAGTTTAAGTGAGGTAAGATGAAAACGAAATATGAAACTCAAAAGAGAAGAAGTCATAGACATGAGAGAGTAACTCCCGGAATAGCCAAAGGGGAGTCTACTTGTTCTATTCAGGGTAACCGTAAGGGTCATTAAGATCGGACTTATTTTATGCGTCGCACATACATGTTGTCGTTTATTCGTCCGTTTATATATAATCGCTAGATATCGCGTAAAACTCGCTTTCATCTAGTAATTTAAAATACAATCTAAACGACAAATTGTTTTATTCGCAGGTGGAGAGCATCGAGCCAAAGGAGCAGGAGCAAGTAGCCGTACTATCGGAGCACATAAGAAAACTCCAAGCGGATCTTAAGCTACTGCGGGACCACAACGACGAGTTGACATCCGAGTTGGAATCGCTCAAGCAACGGGACAGTGACGCTAAAAGCGTCGTCTCGAGCGCGGATCTCAGATCCACGATGTCGGACGAGAACGACGGTGAGTTTATTTTCGCCTCGGTCAGAGTAGACCATCCGCTCTTTACGATGTATACGGCTCTTAATTTTTGCTCTTGCATTATTTTCTCGTGTCTTTATATTTAATACCTTCCTCATTCCTCCCTTCCTCAGCTCCGGTGATTTACAATAAAATCAGCCGGCAGCCGCCCTGCTCTAATTTATCCTCCCTCCCTTGAAAGTCACCAATGCGGATATAAGTAAGGGAAGAAGCCGGTAAACTTGAAAATTTTCCGCTAAATCTCGTTAGGTCTGACGAGCGTGCCGAGTGACACGGAAGACGAAGAGAAGCATCAGCAGCAACGGCCTACCAAGGCTGGTAAAGCCAGTACCGCGACGACGGAAACGTCAACGACGACGACGGTAACGACGACAACGACTGGAACTTCGATAGAAATGAAAGTGGCAGCTACAATGACGCGAAATTACGAGGTTGATAGTAGTCCAAACAAACTCACTGACATCATTCAGGAATTCCGAGATTTTCTTACTAAGGCTAAGCTATGTGCTGATTGCTCTACTTTACGTGCCGAAGTTTCCTCGCTTATCAGTGAATTGGAGCTTTATCAGTCGAGTTTGCCATCGACAAAGGCAACTCATACGGTTTCAGTCCACGGAAAACGCCGGAAGCATTTAAAGAATCTCGCCAATGAATTGGGTACGCGCCGGTTTATATTTATCTATTTATACGTATCTTCGCTGTAGTGTAATATTTGTTTAATATACAAAGCTAATTTTTAAGAAATTTAAAAAAAAAAATTTTTATAGTTGATATATTTTGTTTGTTTAGAAGCGGAGAATAAGACACTTGACTGCTGTGATTTGAAAAGTGAAAAGCTCAAGTATTGCAAGAGAATCTCGAGTAGCGACGACACGATACACGACTTGGAAAATAGTTTCGATCAATTTAATGTGAAGCAGATAAAAAAAAAATTATTGGGTTTAGCTGACGACTCGTCCTGCGAGAAAAACGAAGGAAATAATAATCATATTGGCGAAACGAATAATGATTTGAAAAGTAAGAAACAGAACGTCGAAATTTTAGATCAATTGAACGAGGAGAAATTGAGGCACTCTGCAGAAAAAAAACAGCTTATGGATAGGTATGCTAGAAATTCTTTTGCCAATTTGGTTAACATATAAATAAAGTCATTTTATAAACTATAATATTAAAATTTCGACTAATTTTTACAGGTGTAGCGAGTTAGAAAAAAGTTTGGAATTGCTAAGAAGTGAATACGATCAGTGTGAAGACTACTGGGCGGGCAAACTAGATGAAGAGCGCCAGTTATTCGAGCAGGAGTTAAAAGTAAACGATGAAAAATTAACAGATCTGTTGGTGAAGATGGCAGAGTACGAAGAGCAGTTCTCAAGTGACAAACATGATGGGAGACTATCACCAATCGAAGAACGAGCAATGCTTGAACAGCAATATACGGCACTTGAAGAAGAGTTTGAGCGTTGGAGGCTTGAGGCTCAAGAAGAAATAGCTCGCCGAGAGGCTGAGATTGAAGATCTGCGCGCTAAATTGGAAGCGAGTGGCGAAAAACGACAGCGCCAGGCTCTTATCGATAATGCCGTGCAATTTCCCGATGAATCGATGCGTAACGTATATCCAAATTTATTTAGTGCGCTTTGCTCGACTCCTGGTGGTTCGACTGAAAGTGCAGATAAAACCGACGCACCAACATCCGTCGAACATAAGCTGGAGTCCAGTCCGGTTTGCTCTCAAGTATGCGTTATTATAAAGCTTATAATCTATATGTAAAGGTTGCAAATTTTAATTAAATAATTTAATTTTTAATTTTACAGTGTCGAAAAACTATTAAAAATGGCTGTAACTGCCAAGCAAATAACCAACAGCAAGTAACGCAACAACTACGTCAACAATCTCACAAAGAGCAAAAATCTCGGCGAACAAGCGAAGGTAAAAACCGACACCACCATCACTATCAGAAGAGACCGGAACTAGATTACGAGTTTATGAACCTCATCAAGCAAAAAGAAAAGCTCAAGCAAGAAATCACAATGTTGCAAAATCTAAGAGCAATGAATGCCAATCACATTTATCCATTTGCTGGGCCTGCTGAGCAAAATGTCGTCGCTAATTTATATGCTAAGCTCTATGCACAGGAGCAGAAACATAAGTATTTGCAGTTTTGTCTTGCTAACCAGCATAAAGAAAATAAAAGGATTATTCAAAGTTTGTTACTTTTTAACTTAATTTTAATGAGATGTCACTAAAAATCTTTAAACTGTTAATACAATTTATTTTATAGCTATGTGGCAACAACACATCTATGAAACGACGGATTTACGAAATGCCATTAAAAATACAGAAGACAAACTTAGGCAGCAAATAAAGTTAAATAAAGAACAGGTAATAAATTATATTATTTATAAAAAAATTTTCTTAGCTTCAATCAAAATTGTAATAGAGTATAAATGATTAATATTGCACTAATAAACGCACTTATTTTTTTAAGAGCGAGAAACTGATGAAAGGAGATTTGTTGACCAAGGAATTGTACATAGAAAACGCTAAGTTATCAGAAACGATTGAGCGCCTACAACAGCACTGCCAGATTCTGTCGCAAAATCGCATCGAATCGACAACGTAATGTTGATCAAGAAAAATCCTATCAATGATGTATTGTTGTACAGTAGTGCGTTGACGAATAGAATTCAAGAATCAGATCGACTTAGAGGTATTTAGAAATTGAAAGGAAATCATTTAATTCAACAATGGAAACTTAAAGTATATATTGGATGAAATCAAATGTGCAATGTTTAAACAAATGCATTCAAAAAATACGATAGGTATCAAAATGTTTATTTCTTTTAAATAGAAATCAAAAATAATTCCAGTATCAATAAAATTTCCTTAAAAAGTTTGGTTCCAGCAATACTATTAAAGTAAATATTTGTACTATTTGTTTGTAATATAAATAATTTGTATGGAAATATGTCCATGTGTTCGTTTGCGAACGAACATAAGTTGCCTTACTAGTTTAGTTAATCATACATACATTGTACATAGAAAAATAATAATTTAAATTTTAAAGAAGAGCTTATGAAATGTATTAAACATAAGTCCAAAACGAATCTTCAAGAATGAATTAATTGATCACTTTAATAATTCAATTTGATTGCAATATTATAATGTGTGAATAATATTTTAATACAATTAATATTTTTTTTTGGATAATTTTTATATTATATATTGTAAGTGCTTTTTTTAGCACGATAATTTAACATAAAAAAAGAAAAACATTGTCTTATAATTATCAAAATGATACTACAGGAGTCTCCTAAAAGTTCGCAATTCCTAGGTTTAATGAATTAAAACTAAAAATAATTGAATCATACGTAGGTGTCTTTGTTATTTTAAAATAATAACTTTAATAGTTGTAATTGTTGTTTAAAAAAAATTTCATTAATTAATTTTATATGTAATAAACTTTTATGAAATCAAGCGCTTATATATTAAAATAAAATTTTAATATAGGCCTACATAATTTAAGAAACCACTTTTTTAAATAATTTTTCACAAATACATAAAATTTATTAAAAACATGAAGAACTTCGTTCTAAAAAAACATTATTTTTCTATTTACACTTCATGCATAAAATTACTAGTCAAATTTGTTTATAGAATAAACATTATTTTACAATAACAAAGTTCACCTGTGTTTGCGAGAAAACACGGCACTAGCGCAAAACATATTAATAGTCCACAGCTGTGATATATACGATAACGCGTGCTTTACAACTAGTGCTAGCATACTAATTTTTCGTTGCGAATCTTACCAAACTGTCATTAAGATTAAACAAGTCACCGAAAAATTAATCGCAACTAAAATCATTGATATTATTTAATCTTATTTATAATATTTTTTTTGTTTTTTGAATATTTTTATGTATTACAGTGAAGTCCGAGCTTTGATTGTACCTTAGCATGTGTTTTTTTAATTTTTCATTAGGAAAATCGCGTTGAGTTTTCGTATGCGAATCACAAAGAATATCAAGAGTGCATTACACACTGAGTGAAAATATATTTGTAATTGTAAAAAAAAAAAAACAAGAAAAGAATACACAGTATAAAGAAGCGATTAAATAGAGATACATTATCAAACACAATGAGTATAATTTCTTATGAGAATTGTAACAAAAGTATTTATTGTGAATGATTATATATACAATCAAACCTTTTTTTTTGTAAAAAGTTAGCCTGAGTTAAAAAATTAACAAAATAAAGTTAATGTTGATGAATTGTTGTCTTACATTTGTTTTCATACTCACATGTAAATTTTTCCACCATTTCATTCCAGTGTAGCTCCACTTTTTTAACAACTCTATAATTCCAACTAAATTAAATAATAAATTTCATTAAAAATTTAATTATAATAGACTCGTTAAAAATGTAATATTTAATTCATTTAATTTACAAATTTAAATCTTACAATGGATTAGCGCCATTTAATTGACGAGGTAAGGTTGGACTACTGACTTAATTGAATTAATTGAAACAACAATAACAAAGCCAGTATAGATATTATATCTATATATTATTTCAAATCACGCGTAAACAAACAGTTCTCTCAAATTGTTAACTTATACAAAACGTTAAATAAACTTTACCGAGGCTCAGTAATCAAAATATTAAATGCAATGAATGAGTCAGCCGAAGAATCATCCCCCTTTTCTCCCAAGAAGTGATAGTACCGGAATTATCGAGATGATCGATTTTTAAGTGTAGTGATTCACGCTAGCCCTGCAAATGTCAATATTACTGAATAGCCTTTTACAGCCTCCTTAGCCACATTGTAGGGGATGTCGGCTTATGATGACGTTATAAGGAAGAAATTCGGCTGAAAACAACGACTTCTTCGCCTGATGCTGCAAGTACAAGTTTTTGAATAGCGCAATTATGGAACCAGAGTGATAAAAGACAAATCTCTTTCTATAAAAATACAAGCCTATTGTTATGGCACAATCATCTTCAATCGGAGGGACTTCGTCCCGTCGACATTTAAGGGATCACGATGCCAGCTCACCCGGATCCCCTCGATACGCGGACGCCGACTGGGAAAATAGAGAGGTTAGTCAACCCTTTTGTTTACTTCAACTGTACATCTCTTTAATTTTTAGATTTTAAATAAAAATTAATTTGTGGATTTTAGGCGATGTTGCACAAAGAGCTTGAGGAAGTTAAAGCGAGAGCTGCACAAATGGAAAAAACAATGCGATGGTGGTCAGATTGTACTGCTAATTGGAGGGAAAAATGGTGCGAAGTACGTGATGAGAGAAACAGGATTAAAAAGGAAGCAAAGAGTTTGAAAAATAAATTGGAAAGTGCCACAAAGGATTTAAATTTTTGTAAACAGGAATCGCAGGAATTAAAAAAGCATAATACTCAACTTAAAAAGGAAATGGAAAAAATACATACAGCCTTGCTTAAACATGATGGACAATTTGATCATTTATTGTCAGCTTTAGATTCTGATCCTCAATTAAAAAGTTCATTAGGTGTAGATGAATTACTTGATGTGTATAATAATATAGAGCAAGCAGAAAATTCAACGCCTACTTCATCAAAGAAAGAGTTTGACATCTGTAAAAGTCCTCCAAGAGATAGTTCAGATAGCAAAAGCTCAGATAAAGATTTGGAAGATTATATTTTACAAGGAGCTGTACCAAAGCATGCCATAGAGTCTCATAAAGATATTTCACCTAGTGCTCAAGAAAAACGTCATTCTCGAATAGACACAAGAAATGAAGAAGCTTTAATTCAGAAAATGTCTATGCTTAATTTAAGGTTGGAAGAAGCTACCAAAACTATAAATTATGAAAGAGAGTAAGTTTTTAATGTATTGACAAATATGTAAATATAAATATATTTTTAGTTGTTTATCAATATTAATAACTTATTATTTTTAGAGAAAAGTCTTCCTTATATGAAAAAATGGAAAAATTAAGAACTGAAGTAGCTCAGGTGAGAGAAAAATGCGAGGAATTACAAGATAGCAAAACTGAAGCAATAAAAGAATTAATGGAAATGAAAAATCGTTTTCAAAGACAATTAAGTGCTTCACAATCTGATTTACTTGATGAAACAACTCAAGAAGGCGTAGATCAACGACTATCTGAACTTAGAGCAGAGGTAAGGCATTTGTTATTTTACTTATCTTTCTTTTATATGGTAATAATGCTTAAATAAATTTAAACGGTATTTCTAGCTGGAAAAATTGCAAGAAGAAAATGCAGCAGAGTGGGGCAAGCGCGAACGTTTGGAATCGGAAAAAATTTCTTTGGAACGTGAAAATAAACGATTACGAAACGAGCTACGAGAAGCACAGGAGCGAACAGAATTGCGAAAAAGTCGACCTTTGTCTATCTGCGAAACTCTAGATACGAGTAAGCAGCTGCAGCAAGAACTGCTCGAACGCAATAAGGAGCTTGCTGATCTAAAGCACTCGCACTCCAAACTCAAGAAGATGTTGGCTGAAAAGACAACCGAGCTGTCACACGCCAGTCGACGATCCGAACAATATGAAGCCGAGGTAAAACGAATTCGCGCTCGAGTTGAAGAACTAAAGAAAGAACTTGCGCTTGCACAGGACGAAGTTGATGCCTCTAACAATAGTATTAGGAGGCTACAGCGTGCTAATGAAGATCTTGCTGAGCAGCTCGAATCTACAAACGCTCAGCTTGAGCACTATAGAAATAGGTATTTTTTCTAGCATAAAATACTTAAAATTTTTTCTGATCACTTTTTTCTTAATAACCATAAGATATATTTATTTCCAGTATGTCAGAAAATAGAGCACCAGATGTAGTTGCAGAGATATTGGATGACAAGACCCGTAATAATGATGAAGAAGACGAGGATAATAAGAATTGTTGAGGAACTTAAGGCAAGTTCAAAAGATTCAATATAAATGAATACGTTAAATCATATTAGTGATTTATTTTTTGGGGGTATACAATATTCATAGTACCTGCACATAATAGAACAAAATATATACTAAAGATTTGCAGTATTTAATGAAAAAAATGAACAGACACAAATAATATATAGGATAGTGTAACAATATATAAAAAGAGATTATTGTTTTTGACGAGTAAAGCGACAACGTTGAAAAAAAAAAATTATTCTGATCTGTAAAATGTATATTTCCAGATTTGAAAAAGAAAATGTATTTTAATAACGTATTGATAACAGTCAGGGCTAAGTCATGAAATTAATTAATTTTATTTTATTGTATTTATTGTAGTGTTTTTAAATGTGATATGCATTTTAATGAACTGCCTGTTGGTCTGTGACATTTATCTGTATGTCATTGTATGTATATATATATTATATGAGATTTAATTTTAGGTTTTTTTTATATGTGATAGTAATTTATACATTTTTTTTTATTTTATAGTCATTTAAGAATAACTATAACAGATTAAAGGTATCTAAATGTCAACGACATCAAAAACGCCTTAAGCATGTTAAGATTTTGTTGTCAATCAAAATTTGAATTGTTCCATTTTAACATTTACAACGATTTAAATTATTTTATGGCCTAATGCAAACTTTATAGTTTGAAGAAATTGATATATTATAAAATTTTAAATGTCGGTATTTTTAATAATTAAATTTTTTTTCTTTTTTTTTATTATTATATGCTTAGGTATTTTTTGTGCTTTGTATATAACTCAGTGCTTGTTGTATATACAAAGAACTCAGTGCAGTTATGAGGAATCTAAGACTTTTACAAATACCTTAGATTTATCGGAAGGACTGACTCATTTCATGATATTAATTATTTTAAAGTTTTATTTCAAATTAATCTACTGAATGAAAATGTCAATATGAATGAAATGGAATTTGAAATAACGAGTTATAAGCAATAATGCATGGTCTTGCAAATAAATTATAAAGTACCTTTAATAACTCAAGAAACGTTATTAGTAAATTTAAAATCTTTTGTCGCTTTTATCGTTGAAATATATTATATGCAAAGTTGAATAGTAGAGGTGTATCAAAAATTTTTATTTAGAAATCGTTCACTACCATGCATTAATTTTAATTAGGAAAAAAAATTGATTTGACACATTTTAATTACAAATTAATCTTTATTTAAAAAAAATTACATATAAAATTACGTATAAAAAGCATTATTTATATAAATACTATGTATTGGAATGCACAAATTAAGAATTATGTATAATTTTGTGATAATTTTTAAAGCTTTACAATGCAGTCTATAATTTATATTGTTTATTAACCAGTCTCAAACAATATGGCAGTGTTTCGTACAATAATAATGCAATATTTATTGTTTATAAATAAAACTAGACACTCAAAACGAATTAAAATCATTTGAAGTTTTCATTTTTCCAAACTCAATAAATTTAAACGCAGAAAAATTTTTCCACATTTTATCAAGTATTGAAACATCTAACAAAATTTATTTAAAATTTTTATCTAAAAAAATTGATTTTAGACTTGAAAAGTATTTTCTCAAAATAAACTTTATTAAATTTTATTTATAAAAATATAAGTTTACTTATACTATACTACCTACATGTACTAGATCATACGAAAGCTTTATAAGTGCATTATATCTTACCATCTATACAAATCCTTTGCTCAAAGATTTATCAATGTAATGCAACTAACTCGATTAGCATTTAGGGGTACCATCAGAATTCGTCGGCATCTTGGGTTTACAAATCTTTCTTCTGCCATTAGAACCATAAACGATATTACACGAGAAGGTGAAATAGCCGCAAGTCGAGCTTTTGGTATAATAGCGATGCTCATACTTTTTGCTCGGATTCTTATCATCAATTTTACCAGCAACGCTATTCGAAACCGAGACATAACTAGTCTTGGGTGTTGATTCATCCGGAGCTGGAGTAGAAGATCTCATACCACCGAAATAAATACCACCAACGCGATCAGGTCGAGAGTCTAAAGAACGCGTATCAGAGTGCGGAGTTGGCTTACCAGTGGTTCGATTGCTCGGTATTATCGAGACAGTCTGACTCTGAGAGCGACCATCGCCCTGGGCAATTGTCTTCCTACCAGCCATTGAGAGGAGCTTGGATCGACTCGTAGGAATAGCGTAGCCAGGTAGCGATCGACCAGCTTCTTCGGTCGTCTCCTCGTGCTTTACACTCACGTCGTATTCACCATCGGTGACTACCCGCATAGTTTGCTTGGTTGTTTGAGGCGCTACCGACGTTGATTTCCTGCTCGTTTCCGCGTACTCCTCGTCCTCGTATTCCTCGTACTCATCCTCGCTCTCATAGGGCTGTGGTACAGGTTGCTCGGATCTAGTTTTCTTATCAGCCTGGCTGTTTCTCGAAGTAATAGCTATCACCGTTTGCTTTGAGCTCGAGCCTTGCAATTGTTCTCTTGGTGCAGCCTCGGTGCTTCTTTCTACTTTTTCTTCTTTATCAAATTTGAAAGGCTTGAATAAGCTTGTGTCTGTGTTGGTAAAATTGAAAGGTTTCCTCAGTGCAGTAGCTCCCGAGCCAGAACCAGCCTGAGCGGCACCAGAATAAGTAATACCATAATGAAAAGAGCCTTGTAACTGGGATTGAGATTGTCCTCGATAAGTGCCACTTTGAGCTGAGGCCGTACCACCACCGCGGAATGGCTTATCGAGCTTCTCGACTTTCTCGTTTCGATTTGAAGTGTAGGGTTGAAAACCAATTTGCGCTTGACTCGAGGTTTGACCTTCTCCGTTAGCTTGAGCATCGGCCATACCTCCTTTTGCGCTTGCTTGAACTTGCGAGTTTGTACCGTGATTCCATCCACTGCTTTGAGCATTTGTCGATGTAGCTCCTGAATCGGAATCAAGTTCGACTTGGGTCTGACTCTTACCGAGTCCACCGCTTCCTTGAGCACTGCTTTTGGCACCTTCTTTTCCTCCACTCACCTGTCATAATATAATGATCATTAGATTATTTTTATGTCAGTTTAAAAAGAAATATAATATAAACTTAAAAAATTAATTTACCTGAGTTTGAGCACTCTTCGTTGTATCACTTGTGCCTGCTTGAGCTGAAAATGATCCCGAGCCGGTGTACGTGCCAGTGACTTGTGATTTTGCCGAACCTTGACCATGTCTACCCTCAGCTGAAGCGCTAGCTTGAGTACCTGCTTCGCTCTGTTTGACAGAACTGATTGCTTGTGAATCAGAACCATCATCTGTGCCAACCGCTACACCGGCTTGTTGGCCAGTTATAATTTGTCCACCAGGTCCAACAATTACACCAGTACTGCCTGGAATACCGATACCAGATCCTGGTCCAGAAACTCCTGGACTTGATATTCCACCAGTTACAAGTGTTCCTAATAAAAGCAAAAAAATTTATGTAGGTACATTATTCCGGTTGTATTTATCAATTGAATTTATTGATAGATATAAAGTTTTATAATTTTAATTATTGATTACGATTTTTGATAAGAATTTGAGTTTTTAATTTATGTCCATATAATTTTTTTGTTCGTAAATACTTAAATTTTTGCCATTTGATAGCAAAAAATTAAAAAAAAAATGCTTATATTGATCAAAAGTTAAAAAAAATTCATAAACGCTATTTATTTATGATTAGTTAAAACTATATTTAAATATAAAAAAACAAAATATTTTTGTTTTAAAATACCTGGTATAATAGGAATTCCGGAGCCAGGTACACCAACTTGTCCATCTCCTATTTGTCCACTAGGATAAACAACTGTTCCTGGTATATCACCTCGCATAATAGGTTTTGTTTCCCCAGTAGAAGTACCTTTTTTTCGGTCAAAAAAATTAGTGTATTAAGATAATTACTTTCAAAATGTATAAATTTTTATATAAATATGAGTTAGACAATATTTTGTTATCTGTATACCTGGAGGATATACACCTCCTGGAAGTCCTGGACCTGTACCTCCAGTAATTTGGGGACCTGGCAGATATACACCTCCGGGTACTGACGTGCCTAAAATTTAATCTTATGTTAGCATATTTGCGTAAAAAATAATAAAATAATAATCTGTATTATTCATTACCTGTCGGAAGTTGTCCTCCTCCAGCTATTTGAACACCTGGTGTACCAATTGGTATTTGAATACTTGGTGGATAAACACCTCCTGGTGGTTGTACCCCTCCAGTCAATTGAGTACCAGGTGGATACACCGTGCCACCAGGTGTTTGAACTCCTGGAGCAAGGCCTGGTATTTGTGTCCCTGCTGGATAGGTACCACCCCCTGGGCTCTGAGTTCCTGGCAAACCTATTGTTTGTGTACCCGGAGAATATATTCCTTGTCCTGGTACTTGTGTTCCTGGTGCACCTCCTACTACTTGCGTCCCAGGTGGATAGGTAACTTGAGCTCCTGGAAGCCCTCCTCCTGTAATTTGTGTGCCAGGAGGATACACACTTTGCCCAGGTACTTGAGTTCCTGGAGTACCTCCAACAATTTGTGTCCCTGGAGGATAGATACCTCCTCCACCTGGAATTTGTGTTCCTGGAAGACCTCCTGTTATTTGAGTACCGGGTGGATACACACCTTGACCAGGCAATTGTATCCCTGGAGTACCTCCTACTATTTGTGTACCAGGTGGATAGGCAATTTGGGTTCCTGGAAGTCCTCCTGTAATTTGTGTACCAGGAGGATATGTACCTTGTCCAGGTATTTGTGCACCTGGAACCCCTCCTACTATTTGTGTACCTGGTGGATAAACACCTTGTGTGCCAGGAGGATACACGCCTTGTCCAGGTACTTGTGTTCCTGGAGTACCTCCAACAATTTGTGTCCCAGGAGAATATACGCCTTGTCCAGGTACTTGTGTTCCTGGAGTACCTTATACGCCTTGTCCAGGTACTTGTGTTCCTGGAGTACCTCCAATAATTTGTGTCCCAGGAGGATAGACACTTCCCCCTCCAGGTATTTGTGCACCTGGAACACCTCCTACTATTTGTGTACCTGGTGAATAAACACCTTGTGTGCCAGGAGGATATACGCCTTGTCCAGGTATTTGTGTCCCTGGAGTACCTCCAAGAATTTGTGTTCCAGGTGGATAGGTTAGTTGAGTCCCTGGAAGCCCTCCTCCTGTAATTTGTGTGCCAGGAGAATATATACCTTGCCCAGGTATTTGAGTTCCTGGAGTACCTCCAACAATTTGTGTCCCTAGAGGGTAGATACCTCCTCCACCTGGAATTTGTGTTCCAGGAAGTCCTGTAACTTGAGTGCCTGGTGGATACACGCCTTGTCCAGGTTGTGTTCCTGGAGTACCGCCAATGATTTGTGTTCCAGGTGAATAAACACCTCCTCCTGGAACTTGTGTTCCGGGAAGATTACCTACTTGTGAACCAGGTGGATATATGTTTTGCCCGGGCATTTGTACCCCTGGAATACCACCTATTTGCGTACCAGGAGAATAAGGACCTCCACCCAAAACTTGTGTTCCTGGTAGACCTCCTGTAATTTGTGTACCAGGTGGGTACACTCCTGGTCTAGTACCTGGCGAATAGACACCTCCTCCTGAAATTTGTGTTCCAGGAAGACCTCCGGTAATTTGTGTGCCAGGTGGATATACGCTTGGTCCATATATTTGTGTACCTGGCATACCTCTTTGTGTTCCTGGAGGATAAACACCTCCACCTGAAACCTGTGTTCCCGGGACACCTGTAGTTTGCGTACCAGGTTGGTATACACCTTGTCCAGGTACTTGCGTCCCTGGAGTACCACCTACAATTTGTGTTCCTGGTGGATATACTCCTCCTACCCCTGAAACTTGTGTACCTGGAAGCCCTCCTCCCGTAATTTGTGTACCAGGTGGATATGTGCCTTGTCCAGGTATTTGTATTCCTGGAACACCTCCTACTATTTGTGTCCCAGGTGGATAAATGCCTCCTCCTCCTGCAACTTGTGTACCTGGTGGATATGTGCCTTGCCCAGGTACTTGTATTCCTGGAACGCCTCCTGCTATTTGTGTCCCAGGTGGATAAATGCCTCCTCCTGGAATTTGTGCACCAGGTGGATATACACCTTGTCCCGTAATTTGTGTTCCTGAAGGCCCTCCTCCTGTGATTTGTGTACCAGGTGGATATATGCTTTGACCTGGTATTTGCGTTCTAGGAGGACCTACTATTGTGCTTCCTGGTGGGTATACGCTTCCCCCTGGTATTTGTGCTCCTGAAATAATTCCCATTGTTTTTGCTCTCACAAAATATTTAACAGTGATTATTTTTTTTTATTCTTACCTCCACCTGTTCCTGGTCTGGTACCAGGATATGTTCCGGGTAACTGTGTACTTCCATCTCTTCCTGGAATCTGACCTATTGTTTGCATACCTGGTTGTCCTGTTGAAATTTGTGTTCCTGGTATACTTCCTAATGCATAAAAAATGCCCTTAGTACTTTTCGGCATTGTTTTGACAGGATTTATGTTTTATATATTGACCTGGAATTCCTTGTCCTCCTGTAGTCGTACCTGGAGTTATTCCACCGGGATATGTAACACTTCCTCCTGGAGTTACTATACCAGGTTGCATGCCAGGGGCATAAGTCCCAGGTATTTGTAAACCTGGAGTACTTCCTGGATACAAAATTGTTCCAGGTCTTGCTCCAGAACTAATAACTCCTGGAACTGTTCCAGTCGGAAATGTTCCAATACTTTCTATTTAGATATTTTTATAGATAGTGACTTTTTGTAAAAGCATGTTTGTGTATACATTAATAATATGCGTTAAAAGTGACGAATTAAACTTGCAGTGTAATTTAAGGAAATTTATTAGTGGTGTGGAATATTGGAGAGTGGTGCATTCTAAAGGAAAAAAAAATAAAATCATACAAAAAGTTTTATAAAATAATATTTATTTTGGATATACATTCTCTTTCGTGATATATAAAGAATATGAAAAAAAGAAAAAGATTATTGAACAAAAGTTAATTTGATTATAATATTAGTATCGTGCATATCTTTACATAAAATATTATATCGTTTATAAAGATCACTAATTTTATCATTACATTAGTATACCTTGTTTTTATAAATATTATTAGTGTATTTTTGCTGAAATAAGTCAGGCATTAATAATATATTTGTGTGTAAACGTGTTTGATTAAATTTAAACTAAAAAATTATATCAGAGTTCTTCACACCTGTTGGAACTCCTTGTGGCGATGTCAAAATACCCGGTATACTTGCAGGTACGCTGCCTATTCTATCGTATCCTGGACATCCATCGCATCCATCAGCACCCGATGACATACTTTGAGCTTGTCCCATTCCGCTACTTCCACCTTTACAAATCAAATTTAACAATAAATTTCATTTACATAATTTTTTCTAATTAATTCTAATATATAATAATTTACAAATAAACGATAAGAAATTTATAAAAAAAATAAATAAATGTTATGAAAAAATATTAAACGATGAAAAAGACGCACTCACTGACGACTGCTCGAGATGATTGCTGGGTTGCTTCAGCTTCGGCCTTGCCTTCTTTCTCGCTACCGACGTTCAGGTATTGCGATTGAGTTTGTCCACGGAAACGTCCACGATAAGGATAAGCTTCGCGCTTTCTACGCTCCACCATTTCGATCAGTTCTTGTTCGTACTCTCGATCGAGTTGCTCGTGTTCTTCAGCCAAGGCATGTCTTTTAGCTCGAATTTCAAGTGGTGATAAGATGAAATCGGATACGCGTTTATGATAAATTTCATCTTCGTCTTTTGGTAGTTCATTGAAAAATGGATCTTCAAAATTCAATGATTCGGGTTGTGACTCTTCCAGGTGAATTATAGTCATACCTCGGCAGAAATTCACTATACGATCGCCTGCCAATCGCCATGCCTGTAAAAAATGGATTCTTTCATTTTATAATATAGAATAAAATTAATCCTGCTGTTTTTTTTTTCAATTTTTAATTTTAACTTAAAAAAAAAATTAAGAGTTTTTAAAAGTAAAAAATTAGGTATAATTATTACTTCAATTTTTGTCAGTGATCGATCGAAAGAATAGAGATTTTTTTTGTTCCCTCGAATAACTTCATTCCAAAAGTTTACATCTTTTATGTCGTTTTTTCTCAGCTTTCCTAAATAGCAGATATTTTGTGCGGCATCTTTGTAGGCTGTATAATGCTAAAAAGAAACAATACATTTTCATCCGTTTTATATAATTTTTTTATGAAATATACTAAAAAATTATAGTTTTTACAACAAAAATTTTTTTAAAAAATTTGTTCTGTATAAGAAAAAATAAATATATAAACAAATAAGTCGCTGTGATTAACCTTCACTACTAAGAAATTTAAATTTACTAAATTGTTCATAACAAGAATAATAATAATTTTATCATACTGTTATTGAGTCAGTGAAACTCCTGGGTTTTTTATTGATTCCTTCGTGTATTCTTACATCTTTTTGTAATTGATTGTTGACTGATCGATCAAATCGTGTTTTTTCCTAAAACAATCATATAAAATTATGGTTAACATAACTAGGTATTTAATTTAATTATCAGTTTACATTCAATTATTTATTACTTTATTACGAATTTAATTTATTAACAATTTTTCATTTTAAGGAATAGGTAATCGAGACATTTTTTTTTTTACAAAAGTCAAATTTTAATCTTAAACAAAACATTCAAATTTGATAATAAAAGAAAAGATATAGAGGTTTCAAAAAATCTGAAGATGTTTTTTGATTAAAGCAAATGTTGTAAAAGTTGTCTAAATTATAATTCGCAATTATTTATAACAAAATATTTTCAAAATACAAGTTAGGTATAATGTTGGTGCTTAAAATGGGAAAGAGTAAGCATAATTAAAATAAAATCAACTTAATTGAAGTTAAAGCTGAAGCGTTAAACAAAATTCTGAGATTTATTTACACAGATCAAGTTCTACGTAATAAATAATTTTAAAAATTTATAAATGTGTTGTATATTTAGTGCATTGTCTCTGATCTCTTTTCTTTTGTCGTTTTCTCCATTAATATAAGCAACAAAAGATCAGCTGTTGCCATTTTAAGTAGCTGACGCTTGGACTCTACTAATCTGTCTAGCGTCTAGCCGTGTTGAACTGTTCGCATAACTGTTGCAATAATAGTGTGATCTCAACGTTTGAAGTTCAGAAATGTAATGGGGAAAAAAGTCCAGAAACAGTCAAAAGAAGTGCAGATTAAGTCTCATTAAGTACCAGATTAAACGCATGCTTTTACATAGTTTACGGCAGAGAGTACCTTTTTTTTTCGCCACGTACTTGGTAAAATGGCGAAGCGCAAGATGGAAAGTATTTCAAATCTCCAAGATAATAATCAAGTCGTTGCGAGTCACAGGTATTAAATGTTACATATATATTATGTATTAAACTTATTAACATACTCAATAAGATTTATTAAAATAAGTCTTATATTATTATTTTTTAAGCATGACAATGAATTTTTCTTGATGACTTCTATCCAATTGTAAATAAGTAAATTTTATTTTAGTTTTGAGTGGACAATAAGTAATTACACTTCACAAACTAAAGAACAACTCGTGTCGCCGTCATTCTTCGTTGGTGTAAATGAGTTGGTAGAATGGAATTTAATAGCATACCCAAATGGCGATGGAAAAATCTATGAAGGCTATTTATCTCTTTACTTACATCTTATATCAAGTTATGAATACGAAGCGTCGGCTCAATTTACATTTTCTATTTTTAATGACAAAGAAAAAATTGGCCATACCATTTCGTCTAGAATTTGTAAATTTTGTCCAAGAAAAAAATGGGGTTTTGGTAATTTTATACCAAAAGAGGATCTTTTAAATAGAATAAAAGATAATCAAACTGCTAATGACGAAATAAGGATAATCTGTGATATCAAAGTATATGGAGGCAATATAAATAAAACGTCTAAAATTTGTATACATGATCATCTCCAGCAAATTTTAATTTCAAAGAAATACAGTGATGTTACAGTTGTTGTTGGTGACAAAAAATTCCAGGCACACAAGGCAATATTAGCTGCACGAAGTCCGGTTTTCTCGGCAATGTTCGATCATGATATGAAGGAGAGTCAAACAAATGAAATCAACATAATTGATATAGATAGCAAAGTTTTAGAAGAAATTTTGTATTTTATTTATACAGATAATGTTAAAAATCTAATTGAGATGGCAGAGGATTTGTTGGCTGCTGCTGATAAATACCAGCTAGAGAGATTAAAACTCATGTGCGAACAGGTGCTTCGCAACAAGCTGAATACCAGCAATGCAGTCAAAATTCTTGTACTTGCTGACCTTCACAGCAGTTATAAACTTAAAATGATAGTTATTGATTTTATTTGCCAGCATGCTGAAGATGTGGGAAAAACAGAAGAATTCAAATCAATGTCAAAGGATTTGTTAATAGAACTTTTTAATGCCCTTGCAAAAACGGGTAAGTTGCCATCAACTGAGTTGCAAAATTAAGATGCTCCCTTTTTGTCCTTCAAGAGATTTTTCAATGACTAATGTCACAAAATGTAGCAAAAGCAGTATTTTTTTACTTTCAAGAGCTGCATGGGCCACGAATGATGATGCTATTATTGAAGCTAGATCAGTTATTTTAGAAGCCAGCCAGAATACCTTATTTGGTTTACCATATTAATCTTTTAAGCAACCATCATTAAAAGACAGAAAATTTAGAGCAGATAAATGTAATTTGTGAAAAACGCGTGTATATTAGAATTAGATTTTTATTTAATGCAAGTGGTGTATAATTTAAAGTCTTTATGTTTTAATAAATGTTCACGAAATATTATTACAAAGTACTTGAAAAAAATTTTAATTGTTTTTATAATATTAAGAAATAATGGGAAATGATAGATAGTGTTTACATTTTCAAACTTCAGTGAAAGAATTTTCTGTAAATCATTTAATTTCAAATACAAATTATTTTTATATTTTTAAGGTGGAATAATTTAATAGAACTTGTGGTTAAATAAAAACTATTGAAGAAAAGCAAGTGTAGAGTTGAATATAAGATATGATAATGTACCATATTAGTGGTAATAATGTAATAGTGAAATATTTTATTTAATATAATTATTGTTTTCAAGAAAGGTATATTATTTAATACTTATAAAATCAGCACGGTTTTTTTTTAACATACAAATTTAATTTTTTCAATTTTTAAAGATTTTGATATTAATATAAAAAAACTTTTTTATTCAATCAAATGTTAAAGTAGCATTATATACACATATACATATTATTGTGGAGGCTACAAATATGTCTTATTTGTTTTTAAAATTTGTGATCGTGGTGCTACTGTATCATTTGATTGAATAAAAAAGTTTTTCTACATTAATAATAGCAAAATGTTTGAAAAAGTTTACATTTTTTAAAAAATTTATTAATTTTGAATAAAGAATAATGCTAATTTTTTGTCATCAATAACGATGATGAAACAAATTATGAAAGAAGAAACAGTCCCTTGTTAGTTAAGTAAGTGCTGATATAAAAAAGAATGCGGGTCGTCATAATATTATTATGATTCACGGTATTAAAGTGGGAACGCGGACACACACTTGGATCCTAGAAAACGTAATAAATTGCCTGTCTCATCGTTATTATAGGAAGAAATAGATTGCGTTCGAGTACGTTTATATATATATATATATATATATACATGTGTGCGTGCTCATAAGGAGGCCGAAGCTCTCTTTATATCGTATTGCCTTTATCCGATGAACTCTGAACTCCAAGATTTTTCTTATGCTATTTCAGCCTTTGTTGTACATGTTTTTCTTTTACCATGAAAATCAATCGCTTATTTTTTTAAATTTATAATTCAATCGATTAAATTTTCATCAGAATTAATTTTGCACAAGCGTTAGCAAAGAAAATTTGTAATACTATCTCGTTTTTTTTTATGGATGGGTGATGCAACTCGTGTTATTTTTCTGGTCTGTTGAAGCGATAATTTAGCGCTCGCGAAGACCACGCGCACTTTAACTGTACTTCTGTTTTAACTCTTCAGCACGTCAGCGAAAAATTTAATCCGTAGTTGCTATAGGCGCAATCTTGCAAATATTTTAGATAGTTTTAACCGAAATATGAACCTTTGTTTTTTTTTTTTTTGTGATTATCAAAAACCCGCATATACTGCCTTGGGTTTCAATAACTGGGAGATAATGTAACAACAGCAGTGTTCTATAATTCTTTTCTGACACTTTCACTGATAATTAACAACGTAAAATTGTATTTTATAACTCGAATGTATTATTTCATCTAAAATAAAATTACTTACGTTTAAAATTTTTTTAATGTTTTATTTTTTTCTATATTCATTTAATTATTTGTTTAATAATAAAATTATAAACGAGCTTTTTTGCCAAAAAAATTATTTATTTTTATAAAAAAAAATATTTATGTATATTCTTTAACTATCAGAATTAATTTAAAAAAATTATTTATATACTATTCATAATATTTTTATTTTATATAAACAAAAAATCTAATTTGTGATTTATAAGACAAGCACCATAAAAATTGTACATATATCTAAATGTAGCTATATAGGAAATACTATATTTATAAATATCCTCCCATCCCCTACCAGCCTCCAAAATTACACACACTAAATATCAAGTCATAAAAAAATCAAAACAACATAAACAAATAAATAATAATGTATAAAAAAAATATAAAACTCACGTGATATCGCCAGCCAAAAATCGGCTCGACGAGAAAGGAAAAACAGAAAAGGCTGATAATCGTAGCGAGACGCATGGCGGCAAAGTTAACTGAGCGTCGAGAGAGCGAGTGCCGCCTAAACTGACCGAAGTCGTGTGTTCGTTCCCTCGACTCTCGCTTTTCCTCCTCTCAATTATATCCTCTCTCTTTTTCTCTTTTTTTTCCGTCTATCCTCGCTGGTATATATCTTGAAACGCCTGCAGCAGCGCGCGACTCCCACTTTTGTACACGGATTAATGAAACACGGACGCACTTACTACTACTACTCGTAGTATTATATACTGTACGAGCTCATGCCGCGCTTGCATTTATGCATTTGACGCTTTGGCATCGTTCGCCTCTTGTATTTATAGGGACGGATCCAATAGCTTCTGGGGATTGATGTGGGTATGTGAAGTGATGGAAAGTCTAATCAATGGGAAGCTTTCATTACGACCTTGAGCGAGATTTGCGACTGTCCGTTAAAGGCCGATTTTTCTACTCAGCGTATTTCCTTGGAGTATTTTTTATTAGCATTATTGCAATGATTTTTTTTCTCCAATTTTAGTTTTTATAGACAATTTGTTTTCAAAGTATGGTATGAACGAGCTTGCAATTTTTTTTTAATATTTATGTGCTTTTTTTCAAAAAAGCTTTTTGACAAAAACTTTTTTTATTGATAGACATTAAATTTATTGATAAATTATTAACAGTTGTTATCAGTATAATTTTGAAAATAATTTTTTTTGTTGTCTAATATTCATTTAAATAACTGTGCAGAATCTAAAAATGGCTATTTTTCATTTTTACAAAAAGAAAAAAAATGCAATAATTATGATTAATGTCCAAGAAAAAAAACTTTTAAAAAATTATGAGTGTCGATTAAATTGCACTTCTAATCTTATAAACCATCTCAAATAATAATCAAGAAGTAACAAACCCTTCGCACTTGCCCTCATTTACCAAACAATAACTCATTAACCCATCGTCAATCTGTATATCTGCTCCAGAATCACTAACCCACACCTCTCTCTCTCTCTATATATATGAAAATAAGGATAGCCAGGTCATCTTAACCGAAGCTTATCGAACCCAAGGTTCTCAAGATCCAATCTTAACTCCCAAGTACTCAATATATATAGTAGATGGACCAATTTCTGTTCTTTATCCTTCTCGCTTATATATGTATATATATAGATATAAGCTTTAAATCATATTCTAAAGCACACATACAAGTAGCTCGCTCTTCTATTTAATAAGTGTCTTGCAATTGCGTCAGAGTCAATGATGAGAGTAACACCACTCGATGATACTCCTTTTTTGAATCATTTTAACTTGCTTTGTACGCATAAGCAAATATATAGTATACACACACACACACACATATATATATATATATATATATATATATATGCACAACGCAAACTATTATATATGTCCACTTATGCTTAGCTTTAGCTTTTTTACTTTAGATTTATATAAGTACCGGCAGGCGCCTCTTGTTGTTATATATGCAATAGTATAAAAGCTTGCAAAGTTTTTAAGAGATTTCTGCTTCTTGCGAACAAAAAAATAATATTATTATTAGTTACGGAGAAGCTGTAAGCTCTTTTAAGAGTTTGTATTTTTAAGCTTGCGATCATAGAGATTAGATGTCTGGAATTTTTTAAAATTCGTCTAATGGCTTAAAAAGTTCATTGACTTTGACGATTCTCGCGTTTATACTTTTAGGAAAAACAGGCTGTTATAGGTCTGAAATGTTCTAAAAGTCAGTCTTCAATAACATCTGTATAGGCTGTAGGGGGGGAAAGTATAAGCAATGGCGTCACGTATATATACATACAAAAATGCTGTTTATAGAAGAGACGCAAATAGAATTGAGAAAACTAGGAATTATGGTAGGAGATTTAAAATGAAAGATAAAATTTCATTATTTTAGCTTCTTTTTTTCTTTTAATATGTTTGAGTTTATTGTTTTAAGTAAATGTTATTTTATATTTATTTTTATAGTTCAATATTTTATTAATGTCATTTTATGATAAAAGTATTAAAATTAAAAAAAAAAATTAATAAAAACAACCAGACAATTTTGTAGATATTTTTGTTTTTATTTATAACAGTTGACAAGATTTTTTTTTATATGTATCATGTATAGAAAAAAAATTGGCAAAAATTTATAGGCACTCTGGTTATAAATTCAAAGTATAAACAAACGCACTTTTGATTCATATATCAAATTATTAATGTTGATATATTTATGCCTAAAAAATTTTAGGCATACGTTCACAGGGGAATGATGTTTACATTTTGATGTTTCAATTTAAAATATTAAAAAAATTTATTAAATTAAAATTTTTTTATTATAACTAAGAAAATGTCGACAATATTAATCCATGTGACTCACAATCAGTACCTATACGAAGAATTATTAATAAAGTTACATATTGAAAAATAAAATAAACAAGTTTAGATGATAGAAATTAACAAATTTTTGGTAAATGGTAAATAAAATCTAAAAAGTGTACAGACTTTCAATTTAAGTACAAAATGTAGTTATAAATTAATCTAAAAAAAATTCCTTGTAAAGCAATTTAAATTGAAAAATTTATAAATCTAATAAATTTTCTAAAATTAGTCGAAATTTTATCAATGTCAAAAAATTTTTTTCAGTATCTATATTGAACAATTTGAATAACATTTGAGAAAATTTATAGATTACTATTATTTATAAAACTTACGCTCTCGATATTATTCATCATTCAGTTGCAATCAGACATTAAAAATAAAATTTAAAAAAAATATATATTAAAAACGTAAGTTTTATCCTATAAATCATACACACTTACTGTTTGAGAGTTTAAACATCGATATTTTAACTTATAATAATATATGAATACAGAATATTGCCTGCATCTCACGATATGTGTCTCAAAAATTAGATTTTCAAGCACTTCGATTGCATGCCACCTTGCCGCTCGACTTTTTTTTTTTTTTTTTTTTTAATTGCAATAAATATTGCCTTACGATATTTTCATAATAGATTAATCGTAATAATAGAATTATTTACAATAATAATATGCGCAGTATTAACACAAATCGACAAGAGATTTTTATAATTTTTCTTTTATTTGTATACAAAATATCCAATAATAAAAGAGAATAATTAAAAAAAAAAGATATATAAAAATTCTGAGCAATAATAATTATACAATAAAAAAAAAAGTCAAATGATTATAATAAATGATAATATCACGTGGTATATTATAAAGTAACACATTTTTTGTCAAAGTCAAACTTTTAGGCGATTTTGGCATCGAATGATCGTAAGACGAGTTCGACTAGCTCGCACACTCGGTCCCGTCGCCTTGCAAACGGTAATTATGTCACTGATGAACATAAAATAAAAAAAAAAGAGAAAGAAAACACGGGATAAATAGGAAAGCGCAAAAATAAAAAGAAAAAAAAAGAGACTTAAAAATTATACGAGTTTTAAAAATAAAAATTTATATACAAAATGGGTGTGCGGGCACTTCTAGCTGCCGGAGGGCATATATAGGCATTTGCGAGGGGAGTTTAAGGCAACATGGCCAGACTCCTCCTCTTTATATATACTTAAATAACTATGGCACTTTGAATCGGGCTCTCTTGTTTACACATAGACAAGAGATTAACGCGCAAAGCTCGAAAGCTTGCGGTTTATATATATATATTTATTTACATATATTATTGCGTATTACACGTAACGCTTATTTATATTTTAATAAAAAGACGTATCAATATTATCGCAAATTAATAATTACGATATTTGAATAAGGCACTAAAGTAATTATTTTATATTATAAGGCACGTTTGTTATACGTATCATAAAGCATTTGTTATTCTTTAAACTTAGAAATTAAAATTTTATTGCTATAACACTTTATATTCTCTAAATGGTCCCTAGAAGGAAAATACGTTTGGAATAGTTAAAACTCTCGCAGTACATTGAAATATATATTCGAATATTAATCAAAAAATTTTAAAATTGAAAAATATATATAAATTTGGGACCTTTGTAGAGTACCTTTTTTTGTTTGAAAATATAATAATAGTTAAAACTGCATCAGAGAATTCTTTGGAAATGACATGCTTGCAAGTTCAAAGCTCAGCTTGTCATCATCGTATAAAAATCTAAGTCTTAAACTCAATCCGAGCTACGTAAATACGTACTATACGTTTAATAGTATAATTACAGCAGTCGTATTTAAAAAAAAAAAATCACCAAGATAACAAAAAATTTCATTTTTCCCAAATCTCTATAACATTATGCAATCGCCAAACTAAGTGACATAGGTTGCGGCCTGGAGAACGCAGAAAGTCTTGTTGGATCATTAAAATCAAACGATTGTCCAGTTGGAGCTTGCGGCAATTGTGTTGTCTGTTGTAAAATTTGTCGTTTCTCAGCAAACCTTGCTAGATGTTCAGGATTTGGCGAGATTACCGAAGTGCGTATTACCATTCGCGATAGCATTTCACTGGTTGCTGGATCGTTTCGTTCAGGAGTAGTTCGTGTATGTTGTATAACCGCTGGACAAGCTGATGATCTTGGTGGTACAATTACACTGGTAGGTGATGCTGTAGCTTGAGGACTTGACGCTGGTGATGATGTTTTATTTGAAGTGGGAGTTTCGCGTTTTTGGCTATCTCGTTGCGGATGATGAGCTCGCATGCAGGATGATTCTTCGTGTTTGTATAGGTAGGATTTGAGAGCGAAAGCTTTGCCGCAACGTGAACATACGTGTGGCTTTGTATTTGAGTGGGTTTGGATGTGAGCTCGTAGATTCGATTTGTCAGCGAAAGCTTTATTACAAATTGTACATTTGAATGGTTTCTCGCCTGTAATTAAAAGAAAGCTCTTATTAATTTTATTCTCATCATTATTTTTTCTTATGCACAATTTACAATATATAACATACCTGTATGAGTTCGAATATGTCCTTGTAATAACCAAGGCCTGGAAAAGCACTTGCCACAGTAGTGACACTTGCAGCCCTGATTATGTGTGCGTACATGCATACTAAACGCAGGTATGCTGACGTAGACCTTATCGCAGTGAGGACAGCGTCGAGCTTTTTTGTCACCAAGCGATCTATGTGTCTGACGGTGTCGAGCTAGATTCGATGAGGTCGAGTATCTTTTGCCACAGTCCGGACACTCGTGATCTTCACCTGATTCCTGCTGCTGTTGTTGTTGTTGAGTTTGTGATTCTTGAATTTGATCTGAGCTTGATTTATCCTGTGTTGGAGTCGTTGGACTAGTAGTTGGTGGTGTTGGTGGTAATATCGTATCTTCAGACTATTTTTAGAAAAAATAATATTATCATTAATTTTTTTTTATTAAAAAAGATCAAATTTTGCATATTACGTAACAAATACGCACCTTGTACTCGTCAGGATAAGAAAGCTCAGTCTGAATTAAAAGATTATCATCTTCGTCCAATTGAAGTCTACGTGGTTTGAGTTCGATAAAACCACTTCGTTCAGATTCACTTTGATTACAGCGACGTAGACTCGTTGGATGAACAAGTGTACCTGCCGCTGCAGCAAGACTTACTTCTGCAAGCTTTGTCAGGTTGTAAAGCTCTTCTGGACACTCGCTTGAGCTTTCTTCACTTGCGCATTCGCTAGCACCGTCTGAGGTTGCTTGATGAGTACTTCCATTGCAACTGTACTCCCCGAGACGTACAGCGTGTTCTGGGCTATATTCTGAAATGAATAAAATATTTTTATCATTTAACGTAGCTATGGCTTTTTTCAAAGAGCTATTTTTTCATGATTTGTTTGCAAGCTCATATACATTCTTTCGTTTTTTTTATGCTTCGAAAAAATTGATGGAAAGATTTAACTTTGATAAAGTTCTAAAAAGATTTAAGATTAAATTCTATTCTAAGTGTTGTTTTTCTCCGAGTACCTATTAGTCCCGGCCAACCTGTAGTTTTGAGTTACGTAATAGAAATTGAACGTATACAAAGAGACATGCATTTTTTATAAAATAAAAACCTCAAGAAAAGAGAGATTATAATATAATTATGCAACACAAAAATTTCTGAATTTCAAAATGAAATAAAAATTTTTTTTTTGTTGTCATAAATATCTTAATTTAATAATGATAATTAACAAAAATTAAGGAATGATTATGTATCAAATTATTTTTTAAATTTTTAATAAAGACACAATTTTTCAAATCTATACTTGGTATCGAAGACGCAATCAAAATTTTTGTAATCAGTTCAAGCATATACGTCAAGCTCATCAGTAGCTTTTGCAGCTTAAAAAAGCCTTGCCTCAATCGCAAGGTGGTTGCGAATAGATTTTACTCTGGGACTTATGCGCGTCTATTGCAAAAAGCACTACCCCCCTTTTTTTGTAACTGGCATTTTTCCAAAAACGCGTTTCGATTTCGTTTCGAAAAAGCAATTTCGTAGTTGCTCTAGCGTCAAATCACGTGTACTTAATCTCAAACCGAGTATGTTTTAACGACTCGACAAAGTTCTATTTTAAATATATAGATATCTATAATTAAAGAAAAAAAATACCTAAAAGCTACAAAATTTTTGTTTTAAAAAAAAAAATATTTTAAAAATAACAATAAATTGTGTATTTTACATAGATTAATTTAATAATTGCGATACAGAAAATATGATTTTAGACTAAATTTGATTACGTATTATCTTTTATATATACGAACAATTTATAAATAAAATTCGACGACGCTGTAAACACTTTTTAAAGTATATAAATTTAATTCAAGCCAAACAATGACGCGCTGCAACCCAGTTACGTCACCCTAAAAATTTAAAATCTATATATTACACATACACACTTGTGCGTAAACAAAATGCAAGAATTAATCGTTTCTTAATAATCAAATCGATTTCAAATTTTCTCAATATTGTAGTTTTTCATTTGTATAATTAAGCTCCAGCTTTCTATAACACCATAACGAATAAAAACTAGCATGTGTGTGTTTAAACTGTACGTGGCTGCAGTCCTTTTTCAGTGGTAACAGAAATAGAAAGCCATCCGAGCGCGGCGCCGGCTAGCCGGCTATCGCATTGCTAAGTCAGCGGAGGGTTGTGGTGGTGGACCGACTATACAAGCTTGCTACTGCTGTATGGCTGTATAAATGAGAGCTTGCGGGCAAATTAGCGAATTGGTATATGGTGCACGTTACGATCGACTTGATAATTTTTATGATTTTTAGAGAAATTTTGATCATATAAAAATAATTTTCAGTAATTTTTGTGTGGATAATCATTTGTTTTAATGAACTTTCTTTCATTTGAGGTAGCATGGAAAGTATTAATTCGGAGCGGTTTTATAAAATTTACTTGTCACAATTAATAATTTTCTTTTAATTTTTAATGTATTTTAAAATTTGTTTCTTCTTAAATTATTATAGTAAAACATATAAGATTTAGATATTATTATTACATTTTGCACATATAGCAAGAAAAATAAATGGATTTTTTACAAAAGTTTGACTATGGAAAATTGTACGTTACACACCTAGAGAGCAAAATGAAAGAAGCTCTTAGATCACTAGGATATTAATGCTTGAGGTGAAGCCGAGTTTCCGAGGGCAAGAACCTGGTCATATGAGGCTTTTTTTCTTGCTCCCGGGGTATTTATCCGTACAGTGAGCAAAAAATTTTACTTCTAGCCGTAATATAATAAAAAAATTATTTTAGAATTTTAGATAAAAATAAGAGAAGACACTTACGACGTTAAAAAAGAACATATTATTAATAAATTAAAGCCATTTTGACACTCTATATCAAGCGTATTCCGACTCGAGACTTTTACAACAGCTTAAGCCGACAGATACCAAGAATCGAACCCACAACCTGCGGATTACAAAACCGGTGTTTTGTCAACTAAGACATATTCCAGACCCTTGACTAAATTTTTATTTACGATCTTTTGTACAACAATTAGTTTTCTCTGCAGCAAGACTAACAGCTGTTTATTTATTTGCCTCTACGATCGAGCATCCCTTGACAAATTAGTTTTCTCTTTTCTTCAATAAACTATGGATACATTTTAAATTTGAAAATAAAATTTTAATAATTTTAAAAAAAATTTATCATTTGCCAAAAATATTTTTAATTCTTGAAATCAAATAAAATATAAAAAATTGTAAATCGAAGTTAAGATTTCAGAGTGCGATCCACATATAAAAATCGGTAATTCCCAATTTAAAAATCTATTTATAAATCCTGAAAACTTTCCACGGATACCATGTTATCCTAATCAAGCAAGACACTATACTTATACACATATAGGTATCTATATAACACATCTATCTAATTCTTGCAATCAGAGAGCTTTGGTAATGTTTCACTTAACTCTTATAATCTCCAAAGTAAAACTTAAAAAAAATCTAAAAACATATCGAATAAAATAAAAAAACAAATATTCCAGCAAACAGAATATCGTACTCACCCCTTCCATCATCCTCAAATTCGCCAGTAGCATCATAGCGGCGACTCGTTATAAGAAATGCCCTCGGCATTATCTCCGTCCTGTGTCCTTATTACTATTCTCGTAATCCAAGATATCTGCTTCACACGGCCACTAATTTTAATTCTTCACACGATCTTCATGCCACCACTAAAATTCACCAGGGGGGGGTTAAGAAAAAAATAACAATTTTCTTAAAAACAACAAAACTTGCATCTATCACCAACTTAACGTTTTATAGATAATTTTAAAATAAGAAAAAAATTAAACTGAAATAGCCGCACGCTTAAAAAAAAAAAAATTAAAATACTCTTATAAGAGCAGTAACCAAAATAAAAAGGAGAGCAGAGTAATAAGAGAAGAAGAAGAAGAAGTAGAAGCGTGCGGTACGCGTGCCTTGAACGTAGTAGAGCCCGGTCTGACGATTCGGGTCTACATATAGCCCTCTGATGGCTCTTGCAGCCTCCCTCCTTATTCCTCTCGTTTAGCGTCTGCTTATATACTTACTACTCTGCCTGCCAGCGGTGCCGGCGGCCGAGATTTTTCGTATATATGCTCAGTATATTTATATATACAGAAAAAGAGAGAGAGAGTAAAAGAGCGTGTGGGTCCCCATAATGATGTCGGGGTCCCCTTATATGTATAATGTATATACATTTGCCTCAGCTGCCCCTTTCTACCCTGCCTCTACCTCAGCTGCCACTGCTGCTGCTAAAGCTCCTATACATTATATCCTTATGTGCAACCCCATGTGCGTTGACTGGGCTGCTACCCTCTGGAGATCAATAGGTATACTTTTTTATACATACATATACTCCACCTTCACTTCATTGGTAGTTTTATACTGCATAATCACTTGTATTTTTATTTGCTTGTGATTATTTAATTTTTGATTATTTGAATTGAAATGTAGATGCAAGAGGTTTCGTATATGATAAAGTTAAAATGTACCTATGCAAAATTTAAAAAAAAAAATATAATTTGGTATTAATTTTAGATGAATATAAATCTTAGTCAAATGATTTTATAAAATATTTCAATGTGAAATGAAATTTAAAAAAAAATGGAAATATACTTTGAAAAACGATTTATATAATGATATTAAATTCAGCAAAAACTCCTTTACGTACAAACCTGTTAAATTCTAAAGCAACAGGTAGTAATAATGACGTCTTTGCTAAATCTTCCGCTGTATAAAGTATAATAATACATTTTGATTATATAAGTATTTAATGCAGAGATCTATATTGCGAACCACTTGTTCCTAAACAATCTCATCTTCTTTAAAAAAAGAAAAAAAGTAAAAATTTTCTCATCATCAAATGAAACCACTTGTCTTATATAACCCACTAACCCAAAATTTCATGATCAATTTCCTTTTATAAAAATCCTTATAAACACAACAAACCTTACGATACAGTATACAGCAAACTAACCAGAGAAATAATACAATCTTACTTTAGCCAAGGTAGACCCTCCCCAATGGTTATACACATACGCACACGCATTAATTTAGTATATCACACACACATACTCAGTGTTATACGCAGTCGTCGTTTCTATTTTCGACATCCCAGCCGCCACCGCCCTTTTCTCGAGCCGGCAGAGAGTTACAACTTCTATACGTATTTTACTACTGGCAAACTTATATCGCTTGTTGCTAACGGATGTGTGGATTTTTAATGATTTTTTGGTCGATTGATATGTGGGTACTAGGGTTCATTGATCTCGATTAGTTAAAATTTTTTATAAGGGATGAAAAGTTTTGAGATTCAAAATATTTTGAAAATGAAAGCGAGATATTTTACTGGTGGATTATTATTTATTTTCGTTTAAATCTTGTATATGAATTAAAAGAAAAAACAATTCTGTTTAGTTTTATCTTCGTACAATTATCTATTTTAATTCGTTAACCGATTTTTATACACTTTCTACAGCCTAAATCCTCAATCATCAAACGAACCATAACTACAATAAAACAAAACAAAAATCGCTAAAGAACCATGATAACATCAAAGAAACCTCTCAACCTCTCTTGTGTTCTCTAAATTCTCACATATCAAATCTGGCACAGCCGCAGTACATATAATACTCGAAGCAGCTTCAAAACTCTACAGTCATCTCAAAGCTCAGATGAGATAAAGGAAAAAAATATATATAACATCCACATGAACCACATGCCTTACTAGCTTAGTCAACACCGCCGGTTAAATTTGAAAGAGATATAGATTTGGCTTATGGCCAAAAAGCGACTTGCAAACCACCGTACTCTAAAACTCTGATGTGCCGGTGTGTAGGTATATAAGCAAGTGCCGGCAACCTGCAACCGGCGACGAATAAGAGAGACAGCGACGTGTGGATTATAAGTAGTGTATCTTGCGTGCCAATAAAGCTTCTCGGCTATTGAGCTTGCGATTTTTCTATGTATATAAATGTAGTTCAGGTATGCTTCATCGTTGACTGTTTTTGGTGAACGGCAGCTGGTATTTGTTTTTTTCCTCATAATTATATTTTTTATGACGTTGTTAGAAAAATAGTAGAGATTTGAATTTCGTTTTATTTTTATGAATCAGACTGAAGTCAAGCGAGCTTGCGATTTTTTGAATTACATCCTAAAAAAATTGTACTTTTAATATTAAGAATATATAATCTTTGAACATTTTTTTAATTAATCCTGAAAATATTAAAATTTTGAAATCAAATGATTAACCATATTATTATAAAATTATTCAAAACTGTAGAACATATACAGTAACGTAGATATTGTACGTACAGAGTCTGTGATGGCTTAGCTGGTAAATTTACGGTTTCGGAATCTACAAATCGTGGGTTCGATTCCTGGCGTCTGCTGACTAAGTCATTTACGCGTGTCCGTACAATATGCCAAAATACACTGAATAAAGAGTCAAAAAGGCCAAAATATCATTATATACGTTATATTTTGGATAAGGTAAGCTTTTTTTTTTATTTCACTCGCAAAATCATACGAGTGCGGTGTGCTTCAAAGACAAACAGGTGTTTCGTTATAACGTCGGCATACGGCACATATATATCCAAGTCGGCAGTAACAGCAACCTTTTCACCGGGATGATCACATACATACGTACACACACACAAACCGGTGTTTAAAAGCCTGTATATAGTGTCCTAAAATAAAAGCTCGCATATCGCCAGAAGCTTATTCGGCTGACGCAAGTACTATACTATACCAAACGCTCATCGCCTCTCTTTTCTTCCACCTCCTCCTCATCCTCTTGTACACAAGATGCCAAAATCAAGCTCTTCTCTTCTTTCTCACTCACTCACTCTCCTCTTTTTAGTCTTGCTATTCGTGGCAAAACCAGCGTGCGTGGCCACCTTTTGCTTCTTGCAAGCTCTCTTATATTCACGTGAGCAATCCTCTCCAATTTCGTTTGTTTTGTTTTTCCCGCAAACAAAATTCTAAGCTACCTCAAAAATAGATATAATACATTTATGTTTTAAAACCAGCTGAAATTTTTCAACTTAGCTCGCATTCTCATTTTCTTCGGATACATTCTTCTGAAAAAGCTCATCGTATCGCGGTGAGTGGTTAGAATAGAAGCGTGCTTAATACGCGCGGTACACGCCGGCCGCACCACTTGGTTTGTTTGATTTTTCTAATTTTAGAATGACGCAAAGATTATAGAACCTTATAAGAATCGAGTGTTAGCTAGCAAGCTGCTCTATAGTATTCGTGATTGTTAAGAGGTAAACATAAATAGTATGTAGAATTTCATGCTATATGGAAATGGTTGAAAAAAAATATATGTAAACGGGGCTAAAGCTTGATTATTGGTAATACGTGGTTATTCGAAAACTTGTGTGCTTATAGTATACTTTTTTTCTTTATAATCTACCTATACGTATATCTGGCTTTGCTACTGTCTATTTATTTCCACCTACAGTGTATATAGGTATAATATAGGTATAGGCGTTAAAAATATTTTCCTTGAGCTTAATGTTTTTTCTCTTGCTGTCACGTGGTTTACTCTGCTGTACACACCCTACTGCAGTCTATTTTACTTTCTTATTCTCTTTCTCCAGCTGTCATTATAGTTCCCTTCTCTCTCACTTTTTTTTTTTTATTCTACGGAACTTAATTTTTTCGACTTGTTCAGTGGTATTTGTAAGATGATAAAAAAATAACTTACTGAGTGTTACAAAAATAATAATGTGCTTGTCTAATCGGTGATCTTAACTTGATGTGTGACATTTCATTATTGTAAAAAATCATTATTTTTTTCAAAAATTTATGAAATAATGAAATTGAATTTTGATATATCCAATCATTCGTGTTGATTCGATAACTAATCGTCAATTATTAAAACAATCATACTTTAAAAAGAAAAATGTAATCCTTCATTCGTATTTATAATAAAATTAATATCGCATGTCATTTTTTAATAATACCCTATCATTTTTAATCTGTCACTAATAACCACATCTAAAATATCCCACAAGTCACATACAATACACATGACAATCCAGACTCACATTAAACTCACATTTAAAAATCACATGTCAGCTGCTGCATCGCGTATCCCTTTATCTTTTTATACACACTCTCGGAAGGAAGTACGACAAAAAAATTACGGATGTGCCGCAGTGTATCCAATATAGTATAAGGCAGACTAAAAAAGAAAGAAGAGATGACTGAAATCATCGACTTGACGACATTACATACACAAAACAACACTCGAGACCCTTTTGAATTCTTAATCACCTTATAAATGACACTTTTTATGACTTCATCCCTTTTACTTTTTTCTAAAGACCTTTTTTTTCTTCTGGCTTGTTTTTAAAACTTTGCGGTTCACCAATGAATTCAACACGTCAAAGCTCTTTTATTAAACTATCTTACATTAAAAAATTAATTTTGTTAATTCAAGTATAAATCATAATCATAAAACTTCTATTATTATCTTAAACTTAATAAACATGCTCAAAGATAATAAAAAAAAAAACAAATAAATAAGTACAACCATAACGAAAATATTATATATTTTATACGAGTGCATAAAATAAGTATCGCTCCTCTCACATGTATACGAAAGGAAGTAGATTTAACGCATGCACAGCTGGAAGAAGAGAAGAAAGTGGAGAAAGATATAAGGGAGCGAGAAGGGAAGGTGTATGTAGAAAGTGACTAAATCGAAAAGTGCTCCGGAAACACGAATGGATCGTCCTCCTGACTTATTAGCCGTAGTTGGCAGCTCCGCCTTTCGTTTAAGTATAGGTAGTGCTTGCAAGCTCGATTTCGAATGTATTAGGGAAGACATTAGATAATAATGTGTTAATGTATAGATACGTGGAAGAAGAGACGGAAAAAAATAGAGACGATTTGAAGGAAAATATATGTAAATAATTTAATTATTTAAATAAACCCTTGTTATTATAAGTAAGTATATACATTAATATTTTCAAATCAGTGCTTATTTTATCGCTAGTAAGTGCAACAACTTTTAACGAAATTACAATTTTCTGAATAAAAATTAGTTTTCAACCCTGCAATTTACATTTTATAAACTTCGATTACTCCAGCAGTATTTAAACGTTAATTAACAAGATTAGTCACTGTACCAACCCCAGAATAAAACCTCAAGGAGCAGCAGTTCTATAGCGCAGATATATAGCAAGAAAATTAAAACTACACTAGTCAGACAAAAAAGGAAAAAAAGGAAGAAATCCAAGGGTAAGATAACGCGAGACAGAAAGATGGCCCTCAAAGATGAAAATAAGTAGACTCTAACAAGGAAAAGTTGTATTTGTACAATATATAATATACTATGTATGTGCTTGTGAGAGATAATGAGTTTTTGAACTAGAATAGAATCACATATACGCAAGACAAGACTTGTTCCCCTTTTCCTTTTTAAAAGTCATGTAGATTACAATTCCTTCGACTCTTACGTTGCACATTTCTATTTTCCTTTATTTTTATTTTTAGTTGTTCGATTATCAAACGATTATGATGATTATTCTTATTGCTGACTGACTCGATTGCTTAATTAAAACTGTAGAATATAGACTTTTAGTGTACCAAGTATATATATAAACAGAGCAGGGGGTTGAGCTTGCAGACGTAAATGCTTTATACATTGTTACAATTTAATGAAAGAGTCTCCGCTTTTGTATGTATAACTTTGTATTTTGTGAGGATATATAACTCTCTGTATGTGATTCCTGCCAAATATTTTATTATTAGATTTTATGTATATGTGTGTATAAATGTGTATCACGTGCTTATGTGTTATAATTAAAGAATTATATATTCACGTTTTATATATACTTAAATATGTTACTATTGCCATAAAGTTTTCTTGCCAAATATTTAGTGAATTTACTAATAGCTGTTTCTTTCTCTCTTTCTCTCTGCTCATTACGTCGTAATTTTTTTTTTTTTTTTAGAAAAAGGTAAACTTGTACAAAGTAATAATTTGTATAATATTTATCATTTGTTGGAAAAACGTCATTTCACGTAGTACTACGTGGAAGCATTAAATAAAATAAGAAAACTAAGTTTAAGAACGTAGTAATATATTTACATCTTTATAAATGTATTCTCATCATAATTATTATTGTTACACATATTACACATATTACTCATGAGATTACAGAAACATTAAAGTTCTAGAGTTAATAAAAAAAAAAATTTTTTTAGTTGAAATTTACATCTGCTTTTGTATATCGAAGTATAAAAAGAATCTCAAATGAAACCGCAAGTATATACAGACATATACCTAAATATTATACGTGCGCAGCTTGCACATAAATGTATTTATATGGCCACAGAATAATATAAGCAGTAAGAGTAAGTAAAAATTGAGTATATATACAGCAGCAAGCAAACGGTAGAGAGTAAAACAAAAAAAAAATATAAGGATGAGGAATAGAGAGAGAGAGAGAGAGAGAGAGAGAGAGAGAGAGAGAGAGAGAGAGAGAGAGCGGAGGCAAGTTCGCCAGGGGTCGAAAGAGTACGGGTTCATGCATAATATATACATATATACAAATACAGACGGAAACCTCTTGGCATGGGGTTGTCGGCAACAGCAGCAGTATAGCAGTATAACGCAAGCTATTTTCGAATCGCTCCTCTCGGACTCGCCTCGACGCAGCTGTCTCGGCTTTGGCCTCGTCTCTTTCTCTTTCTCTTCTTCTTCGTCGTTTTGACGCTCGGTGAACCACCTCCCTGGGATACACATATACCTATATGTATACTTGCCACCACGATCAGCCACCACCACACAGACGTCGTCGTCGCGAGACGTAAAAGTCCCTGGATACAAAAAGAGGAAAGAGGGAGAAAAGAGCTGGTGCGCGCCACTGTTACCATTTGTTTGTGGGTGAGATGGAGGCAGAAAATTCAGCCAACTGGGGTACGTCGACCTCCGGGAGAGTATATGAACTGTGCGTGAGTCGTTTTTTAGTTTAAAGTTAAGTATGGGTGATGATGATGATTATGATTTTGATGGTATATACGTATATATTATATACCTTCTTTGAGCAATCAGCTCTCTAAGATATATCGAAATACACTTTAATTTAAATTAATTTTGTTTAAAGAGGAGAAAATTGATGATTTTTAATTAATATATAAGATTATATTTTTTATAATTTATCCTCATTATTTGCGAGAAATATAGAAACCGATCTTCTCGGTGGTCGCGGAACGAATATATATAAAAATTGGCAAAGTGCCATATATACTAGTCAAGCATTTCCGGTGATTTTTGGTTTGGTACCTCACTACGTACTACATTTGTTGGTTAATCTGTTGTACTTTAAAATAATAATGTAAATTATAAATTAAATTTATATATATAAAAAAAAAGAATATTTAAAATTATGCAACGAATAAACTATATAATATACACGTATATATAAATTTTAACTCCGGATGCGGTAGAGACATCAAGTGCAATATTGCTCATCAGCATCAGTAACGCTATCACCTTTTTCTCCCCTCGATTATTATATTCGTTCGAAAAGCTTTTCTTGGAGCTAACACCACCAACTTATAGCCCACCCTGGCCACTTGCTGCTGCTGCTGCTACTGCTGCTGCTAGTGGCAAATGACGTCTACTTAAATATACTTATATACACAAGGCGCAGTAAACCACTCGGCGTGTGTCTGTTTTCTGCCTTTGCTGCTTTTAAAAAATATACACGGATAGAGAGAAATGGAAAGAGACCGCACGTAGCTTTAAAATTTATTTTATCGAAGCGACGACATGGCTATGTCGATCGTATGTGGTGTATGTTTTTGAGATGCGATGCACGTCTCTGGGTCTCTGTGCAGTATTGACTGGCAGTTATGTTTAAAGCGTAAATACATTTTTTTTAAAACTTGATTGTTTACATTTTTTATTTAATTATTGTAGATTTTTTTTTTATTAAAATTAAATTATATTGTTTATCGGAAATTGACGACAACATTATTTTTAGATGACAGAAGTTGTGTCATAAACTAGTTTTTTTTTTTAAATATTTTATAAATCGATTATAATATATTAATAATAGTTTAAAATTTCTCGTTTACAGACACAAGCATATTATCTAAAAATTGATCTGAGAGACGAGACATTGCCGAATTTACAGGTGGTCACAAGCATGCAGTCTCTCCGCTATATAACAAAAGCCCGATCAGCTGGCTTTCTCTATATATACAGTTTTTTGAACTAACCCTTACATATACATATATGTCTACATATCCTATATACTCGTCACTACCCTATTATTATGATTTGAGAGTGAACAGCTGTAAGCTGTATAAGGGTTTTCTATAACCAAAAGAGGTGCTTTTAATTTCAGAAATTCGTTTTTGTTGATTTTGGCTAGCGTTTCTTGCTATGGCTATGGCAACACACGTGTGTGGGGGTGTATTGGTATAATGTCTATGGCTCTTCGATGATTTCATCATCTTGATGGTATTGAATAAGAAAGTGGTTTTAAATAAAAAAGATTGTTTTAATAAAATTTAATTTTTTTTTTTAATTTAAAAATGTAATTTGATAGACAAATGTTTTTTTATTATTATTTTAATATTTATTTAATGAAATTGATTTATTTTTGTATGTGAAAGTAAATCTTAAGTAAAAATAGGAAAGTCGAAGTAGGTAAAGAGAGAGAGAGAGAGAGAGAAAGAGAGAAAGTGTTTAGGTAAAAAATATATTTTTTCTAAATGTCACCTAACACAAACTTAAACGTCCGGATCTCTTTATATATAGGAGGCCCTTGAGAGGCTACTGCCTCTCCCCATTCATTTCACGAGCCAAGTCATTCATTCTCCGAAGATTTGGAGATTCTTTGAGACTGATACCAAAAATAGTCGGATGTCGTTGACCCAAACACTTGCAGCTGTTCATTTGTTTTTTTTTTCTAAAATATTTTTCTACCGATGTTTTAGTATTATGATTGATTAATATTGACATGTGTTAATAAAAATTTTTTTTATTATTATATTGTATCTGAATAAGTGACCAAAGAAAAATTCAGATACTACGATAAAAATTATATTTTCGTTCAAAAACTAAATTATTTATTGACACAATTTTATTCAACAAAAAAATACATTGTAAAAAATATTTTAAAATTAAAAAATTAAAAAAAAAATTTTAATAGCCATCAAAAACTGACCGCTAAAATATTCAAACAAGTTCCTTATACACAATAAAAATACAATCAACAAAATGAAAAAAAAAAAATGCATATTCAACAGTAGTAGCCGTCGTCTCAAGATGCCATTAACAGTAAAGAACAAGTATAAACCACCGAGCAGTCAAAAGAATCTTCGTAAAAAAGGGAAAAAAAATGAAAGAATCGAAATAAAAAGAAATCACATCCGTGCAACAAGCGGGGTAAAGCTTCTTCCCCTCACGTCTGCATCAGCATCGCAGCAACAGTATAGGAAGATGGGGTATTTTGAGAAAAGTGGTTTGGTTTTGCCTGTAACTTTTTTGTTTTTTTATATTTTTATATCGGACAAAAAAAGCTTTAATCGGTAGG
>JAPYZE010001070.1:0-52680 GCA_030522805.1 Leptomastidea abnormis
TATATATATATATATATATATATATATATATATATACTTACTACTCTTCTCTTGCTTCTATCTTGAAGGGGGATAAAAATACGCGCTCTTGCTAACTCTCTTTCTCTCTCTCTCTCTCTCTCGTAAGCTGATGCTTTATATCTATACACCTATAGTATTTTTTAGCATACTGTAGCGCCGTTTTAGCAGCTATAAGCAGCTATTGAGGGATGAGTATAGATAGATAGAGAGAATTGCGAGTCTCATCTGTATAGGTGTTTTATATTGAGCTTCTTATATAGACTTGTGCTCATCGTGATGTTGGATGAAAGATAGATTGGAATTGCTATAGTAGGTTTGGAGATAAGGAGAGTAGGAGAGCTTGAGCTTTGAGAGATGAGAAAAATTTTCTGTAGGTTTTATATATGCTGAAATGGCAATATCTAGCAGAGATTATAGGCTTATTATTGCAGAGGTAAATACACGAGGGCTATTGTTTTGTAGATTTGCGATACGAAGTATATTTATATAGTGTTGAATGTGGTGATTTGGGAGATGTAATTGTTGTTTGAAGTATATTGCTAAATTAAGTTATTAAGTCATTATAAATTGTTTATTTTATTTTTTAAACTGTTTTTGTATTTATTACAATTTTTATTCACGATTAAAATATTTATTTCAACTTTAAATATATTTTGTTTTAGTGACTTAATTAATTTATAAAATATTTTCGTTTTCTGATCATGTATATAATAAATGAACATTAATTTCTAATTAATTCTAATTATAAATTCAATTTTAACAAAATGAGATAATAGACATCGTTATGTGTTAGATATTTTTAACGATGATTTTAATTGTTGTTCGATATTAATGCTCGCTTAAATTTAAAATTTCAAGGGGGTTAAAATCATTGGGGGAGTTTTGAAAGTTTTCTTAGTAATCGTTTGCAGATAAAAGCATTTATAAAATAGTACGAATTGAAATGACCGATAAATCCTGAGAGAGCAGCTTTATACACACATACACACACAAACACACCTTACGCAACTTTATACTTCTGGCACATTTTATCAACAACACACTAAAATGTATTTTTCAAACAATATATAAAGCTTTTCTTATTGTTTCGTTAAAATAACAAACAACTTGTAAAATTGAGGAATGACTTCACACGTTATAAAATTAGTAAGCCCCAGCTCTACTTCTGTGTGTGTTCTTTTTAATTAGACTTTAAAATTCAAGTACGAGTATATGTGTACAATCATTTCTTTTTTTGTTAGCTGGTGATGGTTACTATTTGAATGAAAAATTAAAGAGGTGGAAGTTTTAAAATTAACATATGGTTAAATGGTAACTCTCGTTAGGTATCGTATATCAATTTACTTCCCTTAATAAATTTTAGTTTCGTATTGCAAAAATAAATATATTACGCAACCAATCAAATATAAAATTCTGAGAAGCGAATTTTATTCTGAGAAACAAATAATAATTTTAAGAGAGCAAATGATCTAAAAATGATAAGTTTAAATTAATTTACGATTTACGTAATAATTTACGAAACTTTTTTAATTAATTTATAAAAAAAATACATAGTTAAATTATTAAACGTTAAAAAAAAAAGAATATCTTTTACAACTTCTTAAAACCTCAAATTGTATTCTTCTCAAATAAAAAATATTTCTTATTTAATGATCAAAAAAAAAAATCTTTTTAAAGTTATTTCAAACACCATATTAAATAAAAATATTAAATCTAAAACAAACCCATAATAAAAAATTGCCAACAAAAAGTAATCAACACAAATCATCATGGCTATATTACTACATCTAAAAAAATCCTCCCACAAACATAATTTATATGAACATTGATTTTCATTCAATTAATCGGCCTTCGATCGCGCAACATTAAAATGTCCACCTATAAAGAAATCAACACTACAGTGTGCGCTATTTACTTGGCGCGCGTCAGTGTAAGTATATTATATAGTTGATCGCGCGATTTCAACCGCCGCCAAAGAGTCTACTTATAAGCGCGTGGCTCGCAGTCCGTCGCATGACTCGTGCGGTGGGTATTGCATTGCTAAATGTGTATATGTATTGTTGGGTGTTTGTACATACGTATATTGTATAGATGTTGGGATAGAGGAAAAATTGTGATGATAATTTTGAGATGTTTTTTGTTAGATGATGTTTGCATTAGAGATATTTTAAAAAAATTATTTATTCTTGTAACATTTATTTAATCAGCTAGTTGGTATAATTAAAATAGAACTTTCCCGTTATATTCAGAATAATATAAAATAATTAATGCAATTAAAAAAATTATTATTTTTTTTCTTATAAAAATCAGGAGCTTTTAAGGATTTTACAAATCGTGATGTTATACCGTGACATTACAGTTGATCACACTCCGTATTATAAGTGCAAGTTTCTCTCTTGGTCATATACTAATCTTTTCAGCTTCTTAGAAGTCACAAGTTATCAGCCATCGCAACCGAAATGAAAAGTGAGGGGAATGGCTTGAAAGCGATAAGCCTTTGGTTATTTTGCTTTTCTTCCATATCATCACAAACGAATTGTGTGTGTTCATACTTTTTTTTTGTCAATCTGTAGATTTAATTATTTTCTTTTTTATTTTCTTCTTTTCCATATTTCTTCTTCGTATATGTTTCTGATAAGGCTACTTACTATAGTATGATAAGCTCTGTGATTTTGTGCAGCTTGAGCTTTGCTCGACTCTTTTTCGCTTGTCAGCGTATGTTATCTTATTTTTGGAAAAATTAGGTGAACGTTAATGTTTAACAAATGTGTGGCAGTAATTACAGTGCAATTAAACTTAAACAAAAAGCATGCTGAATTGCTAATTTATAAAATTGTGTAATAAATGTTGCAATAAAAATACTGGAAAATTTTTATTTTCAAGAGCTTTTCTAAATTTTATTATGTTGTTAAATTGAATAATTTTATTCTTATCGTAAATAAATTTGATTTTTTGAAATTATCAACTTAAATCTTGTTGGAAATTTATATCTAAAATTTAAGGATGTAGGTATTTAAGGAAGCATAAGGTATTTTCATAATAAAAACATTAGTGTTATGTGTTTAAAATAATCTCTTATATTTCTCTCAAATTCCATAAGTTTTAAATTCGTATAATCTTATAAAGCTCTACGAGCTAATAAGAATAATACAAATTATATTATATACATGTACAAATACAATAATTATTAATACAATATAATTTTTTATTTTTTCAATTCTGAGCGTAGAAAAAAAAGACGAATTTTAACCGATAGAATTATTTTTTGTTTTTTTTAATCATTATTTTTACAAATCGATAAAATAATCATCTATACATATCGACTAAAATTTGTTTGCACATTAAAAATGTCTAAGCATTCACACGTACGTTTTGTTTTTTTTATATTATTTATATGCACATATCGCAATTTCACATTGTCTTCGCCATTTATATTTCGTTCTCGTTAATATCTTCGTAAAATATTACTCGCGCGTAGAATCACTGGCGACACATCATTACAATATTGTAACATGGTCGTCGTTCGAGGCGCGAGAGAAAATTTCGTTTTTAAAAACAAAGTTTGTGTACTCACACACATATACATACGTAATATACATAAAACGCTAATTATCAAATATACATACTCTCTTTCTCTCTCTCTTTCGAATTACAGGCACGGCAAAGTCTCGTAAAAATTATCATCGCTCGCGTTTAAAGAATTTTATCACATTTTTAGTTGTATGGAGGATTATTTTTCTTCTTCTTCTTTTTTTTATACAAGAGATGATTGTATAAGGCACGACTCGGTTTACCCGATATTATATAAAGTATCTCTCTCTCTCTCTCTCTCTTTCTTTCTGTCGTACCCTAAGTAAAAGTCCGATGTATTAAAAATATTATTTATTTTTTTTTAAATTTATTTCACAAATAATCGTTTTTTTCTCTCGCTTTATTTTTTATTTTCAATGCACTTGACGTTCGCTTATAAATATAATAACAAGTTTTCATTCGGATAGTCGCAATAAAGTGTACGCAATTTCATTGAATCAACCTTCAACTTGACGAGACGTACAATTTTTATTTTCTTTCTTTCTTTTCTCATATAGTGTAATTTTTTTTTATCTCACTTCTGATGATATCCGTTAAAGATCTATATAAACTATATAATGAATGATTGCACGAAAAAGAGATTTTTTGTTAGTCGACGTACAGAGAAAATTTGTTACGCCTACAAACTCACAACTCCTTGTTAAAAAAAAAAAGAAATTCATCTTGTAATTATGTATATGTATATTTATTAATTTTTTACTTTGCTTTCTCTCTCTCTCTCTCTCTTTTTCTCTCTCATATTTCTATATATGTTCGTTTAAAAATTAATATCGTTAATTAATACAATAGCTATAGACTCATGTGGGCAATGTTGCGACGGATACATAATCGCCTAGATGCTTGGGATCGCACTGTTTCAAGCTCTCCCTTCTCAGTCATTCGGCGATTTTAGCTCCGTTTTGTTAACCTGCTTATTATTTTTTTTTTTCACCTACATATACGTACAACTTGTATTATGTAAAACGTTATGGCATTATGACATTTCATTATGGCTTACAGACTAAACTTATAACTTATAAACATATACGGCCTTAAATTTGTTTTTTGTGTTTATTTATTTATATTTTTTTGTAATATTTTTAACTTTTTACGCTTAAATTGTACAACATCGCTGTTGCTGCTCTATGGTGATTCGAGTCTATTGACTAAATGGCACCACCAATAGAGAGAGGCTAAATAAGGCACACGACCCCGCGAACTCGTTGCGCTTTCGTTTGTAGCGCATTGCTCGCAAAATCCCAATTGGGAATTAACATTTTTTTTTTGCAACTTGCCGAAAAGAAAAAAAAATATCGGATATGCGGATTGTGAACCGCTCTCTCGCAAATTTATTCCTCTTTTTCCTCTTCTCACTGTTTCATGTAGATCATGAAACGACGTTTTAAGGCATATCTGCGACTACTCTAAAGAGTATTAATTGATATCGCGAACTCTTATGCGAAAAATCAGAGAAAAAAAATCTTTTTTTTTCTTCTTCTTTTTCATTTCGTTATTAACATTATGCATTTGCGGCTCTCGGAAAATGGGAAACTTTGACAAAGATTAAAAGAGGAAGTTAAGGGGGAGAGGACATATAGAGACTTTAAAATACTGTTCAACGTGAGAAAAGCCGCTTCTCTTAAAAAATTAAACTCCAATATACATATTATATATTTATATGTAAATATATATATAATTATATCATCGCACGCTCGCACGCAATTAAGGCACATGAGTTGCATAAATCGAAGAAAAAAAAAATTTATTTTTTATTTCGTTCGTTAAGACTTTGATCGAGAGATCGTTTTCGGCTCTTTGGAATCCTATGTATTGAATAAATATATAGCCGTGGATGATCTCGCGTGGCTTTATATCTTCCACTACGTCCGTCTACATACATACAGATTAATTGAAAAACGCCGAAAAAAAAGCACCGGTAACGCAGAGCCTAGCACAGCCAGCCCGGCGCGACAATTGGCGTTAATTATTATTTTTTTTTTTGTTTGCTATACCGATCTTTTAATATCTATTTGATAATTAAAATCGTTTAATAATTGCACGAATATATATGTATGTATGTATAAATTGACGCGAGTAGACGGAGTGGCGCTAAGGGATTCTTTTTCGTCCGATATCAACACTTATATATCGAGACACACACGAGTTATACAAAAATATCTCTGCTGCTAAGCGGTCGCTCTTATATACTTTTATTTACACAACTGTACAGGCTTCTTTTTTTTTTATTTACAATTTACAAACAAATTATGCGTCGGATTAAGAAAGAGAGAGAAAAATGAATTGATAGGGGAACTCTCTGCCATTAACTATGTGATTATTCGAGAGTATCGGTTAATGTATGTAAATATATTTATATATTTATGCAAGGCACACTTAAGAGGTACACAAGTAAGGGTTTTTATTAATAAAAAAGGTGGTAGCTCCTTTTTTTTTGTAAGAAATGGAACTTCAATTTTAAGGGGAGAGACGAGTTTATGCTACGATCGTTCGTTCGATCGGTACTCGTTTTTCCAGCCTGATAAGGATCCATTGACACTCTTTTTCTCTTTCTTTTTTTCTCTCTTTCTCTCTCCTCGAGCGGATCTCGCGTAACAAGCGCGTAATTATCATCGGCGTCTACGGCGGAGTAATATAGTCCGCGGAACGACCTTCGCGCGACCTTATCGTCGTTGTTTGAGAGACCGAATATTTTCTCTCTTACAAGGTACTTTCTCGCGTATGCTATACGGCATAATTATTGTATTACCGTATGTAGAATCTTTTTTTTTTCATTTTACTTCGCTGATACCGAGATATGTACACCGCGTTGCATCCCTTCTTAGAGCAAGAGAGTAATAAATAGGATCTCGTTAGTCACCGTTTTTTTTTTTACGACTAGTCAATTGCTCTTGCGCGCCACACTTGTGCATACTCGTTTGTTCTTTTTAAACGTCCTTTTTTATTTAAAAATTTTACTTTTCTTAAATTAATGTATTGATTGTTTTAAGCCTTTCCGTTTACTTTAGAACGTTTTAAGTTTGTCAACTTAAATTTTGCACAATTTTTCGATGTGCCTTGATTTTAATATACAATTTTCATATATTTTATATCCATTAATTTTAAATGGATAAAATTTATACTTATATTACATAAATGTAAATTAATAAATAGTTATAAATTATGGCAATCAATGCATTTAATAAATAATAATTAAGAGTAAACAGAAAGGCTTAAAAAAAAAAATAGTCTGAAATAAACCGACTAGATCCCATTTGTCCGACTCTCTCGGTCCTAATAAAAAAAAAAAAAGAAAAAAAAAGAAAATGTTTTCGCCAAAATATAATTTTAAAGTATGTACAACGAGGCAAGCAAAATTATAACGCGCTCAACGGGCACGTAATAAAGATAGACAATTTAAGAAAGAAGACTACGCGTAATGTACGCTCGAGGGATACCTGACGAAGGCACTTCTGATTGGAGCAACATCAAGGTAAGTGGTAGGCTGTGGTTGTAGTAGTTTCGCCTGTTGCTGCTGCAGGGCCCTCCACTTAGCTGGTAGTTTGAAGCTGAGCTCGAGCTCAAGATCCTGTCCGGCTCGTTGCTCGTTGAGATTGCACACGTTTTGGCAATTGTTGTTGTTGTTGTTGTTGTTGTTGGACGACTCATCCACATTGGGTTTGCTCACTGGGTTGTCCAGGTAAGGCTTGAAGAGGATCGCATCCTTCTTGGTAGTAGGTGAAGTTTGGGCTGGAGCTGTGGTGACCGGCGGGCTGGGTACCGTACTGGAGACCGGTTCCTGCAGTTGGTTGGCTAACGTTGAATCAAGTTTAGGTTTAACCAAGCAGAGTGGACTGTCTTGCTCCGGTTCCGACTGTTGTTCATCAGATCCCTTTGTAGACTTGGTTTCTTCGTTGCAGTGCCTCTTGGCCGCGGGGTAGCAACAGGACTGGTTGCAGAGGGCTGGTCGTTTTAGCGAAGCCGCAGTCGTCTCTGCAATATCGCTTGGCGAGTAGCAGTAGTAAGGCGGCTGGACTGGCGTGTCTTGACTGCAACAAGACAGTGAGCATCCAGGCGTGCTGTAGGGTGGCGTAAGCGACGAGTCGAGATAGGCGGTACCAGGTGAGGTCGAGCCAAGTCTGTATTCGCAGCAGTTGTAGCTGCTACCAAGAAGTCCTGCGTGGCCAGGTGACACCTCGGTAAGCGAGGTGCGCAGATCGACGGCAGACTCCTCGGGCTCCTGAGCTGGTCCAAGTCGCTGACGGTTGTCGCTGCCACACAGCTCGATAACGCCACGCAGCTCGCTCTCCTGACCAAGCCATTTCTGCACCTGACGACGGTTGATGCCGAATTTCCTGGCAGTAGCACGTTGATTACCAGCAACTGCTTTGTCTCGGTGAAAGGCATCGAGTACGTCGAGCTTGAAGCGCAAGGAGAAGGATCGCCGACGGGCAAGGTCCGAGCCATTGCTTGTGGTATGCTCCATCTCGCTGTCGGACGAAGCGCTGGACCTGTCTGGACTGAGTGGCAGGTTCTCCAGGTGGTGATCTGGTTGACTTGGCGCTGGGCTGCAGCTGTGAGTTGGACTTGTGGCTCGTTGCTGGTGATGTTCTTCTTCCTCTTCGTCAGGCAGTTCACGTTTTAGACTGTAGAGTCGAGATGGACTCAAGCAGGATTCGTGATTGACGCTGCTTGGGATGGAGGCTGGACTGCTGACAGAACTGCTGATGATACTGCTACTGCTGGATTCACAGGGACCTGGAGTCAATACCGCGGAGTCCGGACTTGCACGCTCAATTTTTATCTCGCTCGGCGAGATCAGAGATGTGCGTCTACGGTGTTGTAATTCATCTTCAGAGTAGATGGATCCAGCAATCGATGGGGGCGTAGAGGATGACAATTCAACTTTAGGTTCAATCGACTTTGAGAAGTGGTAACGGGGATGCTGCTGCTGCTGTTGGATATCAAATGGTTCGCATCGATGATGAGGCGTGATGGGCGGCGACTGTTGATGATGATGCTGCTGCTGTTGTTCCCGATGAGGGTTGTAGACCAGTTGCGTCTGATAGAGCTCGAGCATCGGATAATTGCCAGTTTGTCGGTGTACAGAAGCGGCGTTAGCGGGCACAAAGTGATGATGGTGAGGCAGCGGAGGCGGTGGTGGTTGTTGGTGCTGTTGCTGCTGCTGCTGTCGGGTAATCGGAAGGCTGTCTTTGAAGTCCGGATATCCGGTGGCCGCGGCTGCTGCGGCGGCTGCGGCTGCAAGCGCGATGGCCGTAGGCGAGACTCGGAATCGGTAATCCGTAGCTTGCTGGTGTTGGTGTGCTGCGAGCGCTTGCGCCGCCACGATGCTGTTGCTGCTACTACCACTACTACTACTACTACTACAACTACTACTACTGCTGCTCTGTGGCATCGGTGTCTGTAGCTGTGGCTGCACTGATGGAGGGGGAGGCTGCTGTTGCTGCTGCTGCTGTGGTGGTGGCGGTAGCGGCGGCTGAACGGCCAGCTCGTCGCCATGCAGTCTGGCGAGACTGAGGTTCAAGGCCGGCGAAGCTGGAGTCGATTCGCTCGACTGCGCTTGATGCTGTTGATGATGATGATGATGATTATGATTATGTTGAATATGCTGTTGCTGTTGATGATGTTGATGTTGCTGTTGTAGGTATAAAAGATCCTGTGGTGGCGATGCAGCGGGTGTGGTTACGGCACTACCGGTGCCACTACTGCAGCCACTACTCGAGCTACTACTCGAGCCGCTGTCGGGGCAAGAGTCACGTAAGATCTTTTCGTTTTGAAGCCACTTTTGTATCTGGCGCCGGTGAATATTAAATTTACGCGCTGTGGCTCGCTGATTGAGCTTGCAGTCTTCGTCGTTACGGTAAGAATCGAGTACCTTGACCTTGAACTGAGGTGGAAAGATACGCCTGCTACCCATGACGCTTCGATGTTGTTGAGATGTTGTATTACCGTGTTGAAGTTGTTGTTGCTGCTGTTGCTGTGAACGTTGTGGACTCTGGTGCTGTTTGTTCGTGACCATTTTGACGACTGAATTACCCTCGCCTAGTACCTCGCTTACTCCGTGAGCCATACCGGCTAATGATTGCAGGTATTAATTACTGCTCCGATATGTGTGTATAATAAAAAATGTTCGTTAACTTTTCGGAGCAGCGGAAGCAGTAGCCAGTTGTCTTCTTAGTCGAGTTACACAATAATGCAGTGCGAAACGACTACTACTACTAATACTACTACTACTTCTATTAAAGAAGAAGAAGAGAAGGAGGATGACTGTGGCGATCGGGCGTAGCACGAGAAGAGTTATATTGAAGAAGGCTGCTGCTGCTGCTGCAGAAGAAGAGGAGGAGAGCACACACATATACAGAGAGTAAAAGAGCGAGAGAGAAAATAAATGAGAGATACACACACGCACACATACACAGAAGACACTGAGCACAGCTACTCTCCGAGTGGCGCCTCTATCTTTTCTCGGCCGTCCTCTCCTTCTTGGCGCTCGCTCGTTCGTTCGCTTATATACTTATATATACCTCGCTATCTTATTCCTTTCCTTCGTTGCGCGCTATCTCTCTTTCACTCTCTTTCGCTTTTATAATGCTTACTCTCTCTCTCTCTCTCTCTTATTTACTCCGTCTTTCTCTCTTCGGCTTTGCTGCTGCTTGCCTTATATTCTTGAGAGAAGATGAAGAAAAAGTTCTCTCTTTTCGCTTACTTGCACACTGATCTTTGCGGTTTGGGCGCCACTGTCAGGTTGCTGCTGCTGATTCTCCTCCAACTCCTCTTTCTTTTTATCCCGGTACTCCGGGATGTGTAAAAATCGCTGCTAAAGCTGCAGGATATACTTCTGCTGCTTCTTCTGCTGCTGGTGATGCTGGCTGCTAAACACTTGCTGGTCCTGCAGCATAAAGTCAAGCATCTCTTTTTCACTCACTTACTCACTACTCACTTAATATTTTTTCAGTCTCTGCTGCTGCTGCTATCATATATCTCAGTCATTTGGCTTGTGCCAGAGCTGAGATCTATGTATGTATTTAGGTATGTAGGTGTGGGCGCGTGTGCGGTGTCGGTCGGTCGGTCGGTCGGACGACGGTGGCGACGAGCGGACTGTGCCGTTTAAGCCTCAACCATCATCATCATCATCATCACACACACATTTACACTTCCTTGCTTGACCGACACTACTTTTCTCTTTAACACTATTGCCGCCGGTTAAATTTACACCACTATTGCTGCTGCTACTGCTGCACGTGGTATATAGTGCACACAGCCGCAAATATAGTATAATGTAATTAATACCAGCGACCTGCTGTCGCTTACTCGAGAGAGAATTATTCCGGGATGTTAAACGGTTGGAGTGGACTACTAACTCCACCCGGCACAACTCTTCTTCTTCTTCTCTTCTTCTCTCTCTCGAGACACAACATCGGACGCACACACCAGACGACTGACTGACTCGACTCGACGGCGGCGGCGCACTGCTTCTACCAGACTCTCAGTCGCTTCGAATATTTCCATCTCTCTTCAACATATATACGCTCGGCAAAGCATGCGGCTTGTATTCACTCTAACTCTCGCAGCACCGACTCCGGTTTTATTCTCTTTCTCGCTCTCTCACCCCCTACTACTACTACTACTACTACTCTCATACCCGCCCCTCCCGCCGCGCGCCGACAACGACTTTTATCTCTTTCTCTCTCACATATACTTGCTGTTCGCTTTCGGCCATAAGCGACGTATATTTTTTCTCTCTCTCTCTCTCTCTACTCGTTCTCCGCACTCCCCCTGTGACGGCCAACATCTACCACCCTGCCCCTCATCGGACCGTTTACCCTTCCAGGAATGGACGCGCGCGCGGGCGCTCCGTGTGTGCGTGTGTGTGTTGCACGAGCTAAAAGAGAGAAAGAGGCACAAGAGACGATGAGGCGCTAGGCGCACCAGCTATATTATATATATATAGGTATATACATCCTATATATACGCGCTGTGTGGAGAGCAACGTTGAGCTGTGTGAGCTCTGCGGGGACGAGAGAGGAACGTTGGTGCTGTATATGTAAGTATATAAGTGTATATAAGCGTAAAAGAGAGAAAGAGAAAGATGGAGCTTAGCCTGCGAGGGACGACGACGACGACGTGCCAGTGCCACCAGTCGTTCGCTCTTTCTTATATATTCTCTCTCTTTCTCTCTTTTGCCTTATGCCCCTGCTGATGGCTTTCGGACCCCTCAAACCTTTTTTGTAGTTCTTTCTCTTTCTTTCTTTCTCTGTAGCTTTCGTTAGATGTATAGGTAGTATAGGTAGGTAGGTAGGATAGGTAGGTGTATAAATATACCCTGAGCACACGCAGCAGCAACAGCAGTAGAGTGCATATGCGAGCAGAGCACTGCGGGCGTAGGCGCCCTCCTTCCTCTTATTCTTTTTCACGCGCGCGCGAGCCTTTCACACCTCTCTTGCATTATATCGCCCCTCTCCCCCTTCCCTATATATACCCCGCTGCTGCTGCTGCACGCATTACTATGCACTACTGCAGTGACCAACGCCAGCGCACCAAAACCGAGAAAGGACAGAATTAACAGGAAAAAGATAAAGAGAGAGAGAGAGAGAGAGAGAGAGAGAAATATAAATGCATTTTTTTCCGATTTTGTTTTTATTTTAAATCTTTAATTCTTATTAAATAAATCACTTTTTTTAATCACTTACAAGTACTTTTTTTTATAAAATATGTTTGTCGTATTGTCTTTACGTCATTAAAGGGCAGCCATTTTGCGGCCTCACTTCCGTTAATGACGACGAGAAACCGATACATATTTATGTATATGATACAATGCGTTTATGATGTATGCTTATAATATGCAGTAAAGTGCATAAGAGAGAAATAAAGTCAAAGAGCACGATCAAGTATTTAAAGAAAGAGAGAATAATGTATTTATATAAGTTAAAGGAAAAGAGGAGCAGCAGTGCGCACAACAGAGGCGGGAAACGTCATCCCAGGCGACGCCGCGTCTCCGATGTTCGGTTCACTCTCTCGGAGGAGGTAGAGGTAGAGGTAGAGGTGGTGGTGGTGATGGTATAGTAGTGGGAGAGAAAGAGAGATGGCATCAAGCAATAGTAGTAGTACAAGTGGGAGAGAGAGAGAGAGAAAGAGAATCCAACATCACACGCGAGAGTAGAAGGCAGGCAGGCAGCAGCAACAGCAGCAGCCGGGACGGCGGCAGTCCCGGCGCCATATTGTCTGCCCCGATCGGTTGCTTGCTTGCTGCTGCGCCGTCGAGTTGAGAGAGAGAGAGAGAGAGAGAGAGAGAGAGCCGTGCGCCCGCCACGCCGGTTGAACCAGCCAGCACGGAGCCAAGCGGATTTTTACGCGTCGCGGCTTATTCTCTCGCCTCTCTTGCGATGCTTTGCTTTGCTAACTTGCTATTTCTCTCTCTCTCTCTCTCTCTCTCTCTCTCTCTTTCCCCTACGGCTCCTCTTTCCTCCTCCACCCCTTTACCATCCTATCTTTGCTTACCAAGCCTAGCGATCTCCGCGTTCCTATACCCATACGCTCTCGCCCCCGCGTAATAGCATATAAGTACCTACATAATATACACTTTATGTATTCTGCAAACGCATATATATATACATGCACCTCCGTCGCGTCTCTCGTCATTATTATCGTCGTTGTCGTCGTCGTAGTCACCGTTTTACTCCGCTCTTTCTCTCTCTCTCTCTCTCTCTCTCTCTCTCTCTCTCGCTCTTTGGTACTCCTCCACAATCCTCCTCCTCCACCTCATCATAGTCGTCGTCGTCGTCACCAACATCACGCGAGGTCTCCGCTCTTCCTCTGCCTCATCCACCCCCCATTCTCCTCACTCTCTGTCGTTTCTCTCTCTCTCTCTTTCCTATCCGCCTTTAGTCATTCGTGCAGCCGGGAATTCTCCCGCGGCCGATCGTCCCAGCCAGCTTGGCGACGTTGGCTCACTCACGGTGTGCAGCAACGCATAGCGGCAGCGGTAGTGGCTTGGAGAAATATATGTGTGTGTATGTGTGTGTGTGTGTGTGTGTGTGTGATGCGATGGTTAGTGATTTTGCGATCTCTCTCGCTCATTATTCCTGAAAACTTGGTAAACAAGTCGGCACGCCACGTACACGCGCACACACACATAGACACACACACACACACACACACACGCACACACACTCAGCTGTGTGGATATATCACGAGGAAAGGGGCGCGCTCGGTATGCGGCTGTGGCGTTTTATATACGTATAGATACACACATATAATATAGGTATGTGTGTATAGCAGTTTATATGAATGCGTGCCAATATATTATTATATGCCTTTGCAAAAGTTGCCTACTGCTTGTTGCTGCTGCTCCGAGGTTTGCGCGCGATTTGTGCCTAGTTCCGTAAAAAGAGGTCAGGCTGCTGTTCTCTCTTATCTATTAATTTAGTCAAAACATGCGGAGAAGAAAGAAAGAGAGAGCTAAACGTGTAGGCTTAAAAAAGACAGAAAAAGAGCGATATAAATTATTAAATCGTACGAATTAATATTAAACGTATAATATGGTATATTATAATTTTAATGCCAAATGTGGCAGCGGCGGTGGTGGTGGTGTCGGCGCTCGAAATATATTATCGGCCCCTCCCATTAATATACACACATATGTACACTCGTATCAATTAGAATCGTATTTGCTTTATATCGATGATACATGCGTGTTTGCTTATACTGATAATTATATATCTGATATTGGTATATATATAATCTCTGATAATGTAGGTGCAAAAAAAAAGAGGAAGGGGAGTAGTTGTTTTCCAGATTTTGATACGTTGTTATTTTTTAAAGGTTTTTCCGATGATTCGTAAGTAAAAAGAGAGAGAGAAAGAATATTATTATGACTTTTCCAATGCTTGGTGAAGCGGAATCTGTAGGAATAACGACCACGACGAAGATCCGACAACGCTGTTGTTTACGCGTTATATGTGTACGACGAGCTGTATATATATAGTCTGGCTATAATTGTGTGCGCTACTAATCATAGCAGCGTCGCAGATATATTTCGAGAAGATTAATTATCAAGTTTATATGTGTGTATATACATATACATATGAACAGCAGCAGCACAAACGATACAGAATCGAAGTTGACGCGCACTGTAAGAAGAGTTGCGAAAGATTATTTGGCTTCGGCAATTTTTAGATTATCTCTTTCGTCTTCGTGTTGCCGAGGCCCGAGAGAGCTTAATTTTTTGAATTTTAATTAACGGGATAAAACTTGTCGTGCGGCACACTCACTCTCTCTATCTCTCACACACCACAAAAGTTAAAATCTCCATAATGCTATTTAAAAACAAGTCTGATTGATGGATCAGAAAATCGTATCTAATTAATATGTTAAATAGATATGAGTATATTTAAAATCTTTCAATTCCTTTTTTTTTCAAGTATAATTGCAATTGTTTTGAGAGTCTTTGATAACGATGCTTTATTTTTTCAATTTTTATTCATTCTATTGCTTAAGCATGTACTCTTTGTTCATACTTTACATTAGAATAAAATGGATGATTCATTGTAAAATAGAACCTTTAATACTTTTTGATACATTTAATTATGTACTGTACTGGTCGTAATCATAAAAATGTTTCGGTTTGTCAAATGATAAATAAAAAAAAGTATATTCAATCTATCATTCAAAGATCGGTTTTATTTATTTTATGGATACTTCGAACATTACGTGGGTAATACATAAGAATAATACATTTTTAGAGTTTGACAATAATAGAAGAAGACAAAAATCTTGAAGGAACTGCTATTCCTAATTTCATCAAAATCGGTTAAAAAATGAAAAAGTCTTGTCGTAATCAAGTTGAAAACATTATTCTACATTTTTTATTTTTTATGGTTTATAATCCTAAATTTAATATTTATTGTAAAAATCTTCTTTTATTAATTTAATGAAAAAAAAAAACAAATTATGCAGTCTAGACTTTTGTTATATTTTTTGTGTATATTTTTTCTTATTTGTGTATATTTTTTTTTTTTAATCATTCTTATTAATGTATAAAATAATTTAGAATTTTATTGATTTTACTACTTTGTTTTGTTTAAATTTTTTATAGGATATATTTTTTATATAATATACTGCTTGCAGTATAAAAACTAATTTGGTATTCATTAAAATTATTATTTTTTTTTTGTAGAAATAAATAATTATTGAAAAAAAATAAAAATAATAATAAATTCAAGCTAAGTTATAAAATCAGATATATAAATCTAGGTACGACGATGAAGAATAAGAAAAAAAAAGATGATGAAGACGGGAACCTCGGGAAGGAGTATAGAGCGGAAAAATAACTGGCTGAATCATCCTTTCCTATATAATTCCATAATCGGACGATTAAAAATAAAATATCGTTGTAGCGCTATACCTATTTTACCAAAGGTGATATTCCTTTAAAAAAAAAAAAAAATACAATCTTGTATCATAAAAAAAATTTTAAATATAAAAAAAATCAGGTTGTCTCACAAAAATTTTCATGCATAGCTAATTTTTTTTAGAGCTCGACGTTTTGTTTACATAACACGTAATCTAGCGAAAATTTACTCTCATAGCACTTTTACTCGAATATAGGTTGGCTTTACCGAGTAAAACGAAAGGAAAATAAAGAGAAAGAGAGAAAATGTTAAAAATGGGCCATTTGCACGGTATAGGTAACATTATCAAATAGAAGCTCATACTTATACCGATTGTCATAGCTTAAAAATGTATTTGCATAACAAACATCTTAAAAAAATAAGTCACATCAAGATTATTTTTCTAGAAAGAGAGGAAAAGATAATAAGAAAGAAAGAGAGAAAGAAAAAGAAAAGGCGGGGTGTTACCAAAGAAGGGCTCTTTCGGTATTTTTCTATACTCCCCTACGCTCCGATCAAGGTCCCACTAAGCGAAATTTTCACCGGTCGTCGAGCGTAAGCCAAGCGAGCTCTCCTATATATATAAGACATGATAGATATATACCTGTACGTCGTAGGTAGGTATCGTGTTACCTGCTCTGCTGCTGCAGCTTTCGGACGGTGCTCTTTAAAGCACGAGCACGCATACACACACACACACACACACACATATACACATATAAATACACATTGCATGAGAGACAGACACGATTATTCTGTGGCATTTAAATACTTTAAAACGTCGAAGTACGCATTACGTTGGTTTACCTTGGCTCTCGCATATAGTCACGTGTTTAGGTTTGATGGTACCTTTTAACGTGTGTGCCTTATAGAATATAAGAATAGATGAAGAATAATAAAAAGATTAAAAAAAGGGTTGAAGTAGGGAACGGAGGACATGGTCCATATAAAAAAGGATTTTTGGGAATACCTAGGTAGTGAGCTGCTTTCTGCTGCTGTTGCTTTGATATTTTACGAAGGTCGATACGATCTCTTTCTCTCTTTCTTTTTCCCTCGCGCACGTGCACTCTCGACTCGTGCCATGGCAATGACTGGCAAGAGAAGAGATATAATATATAACTATACATGTGCGTAATCAGGAATCCGAGTGGTAGGTTGGTGCGGTTCCGAAACGTGTTATATAGTCAGAGTAGTAGTAGTAGTAGTAGTAAGAGTCGGCATGTGGCTTTTGGGATTAAATTCGCGGAATCTTTGGCTTATAGTGTACAGGTATAAGTATATAATGTATAAGAGAGAAAAAGAAGCCGCGTGTTATTTCGGAAATATTTTACGGCAAATTAATTCGCGAGAGAGCACAGGCGCTGCTATATAGTGGACCACGCGCGAATATATTTATATGTATATAATACAGGATACACATACAAACTCATTTGCAAAAGACTATATGGCACAGCTTTTTCTTTTCCTGAAATTCTATTAATAGGAGAGGCCAAGAGAGTGCTGATATATATATGTATGTTGCATCAGATACACACTACAAATACACATGCGCGCGATCTGTGCTGCAAAACACGATCTCTTGGTCCTTTACTTTTATATATATTTATTTAATTAAAAAACGATTTTTTTAGAGAATATAATATTATTGAGCTGCAATAAAAACGTTATTTACAAGGGGCTAGTTTTCCTTTTTTTTTCCTTTATTTATATTTAGGAGTACGTAGACAGTCAGCAGTAGCATATATGTGCCATACAGATCGGTAATTAAATGTTCTCCAGAGAGTCAAGAAAGCGCCATGCAAGACGAATACTTATGTGTATAAAAAAAAAAGAAAAAAAGGAAAAAATTGACACTATACGCTTAAATGTTGCAATAAAAACGTTTAGTTGTATAGCTAATGTCAAATGCCGATAAATTTCGCCAAGCCTCAAGTGATATTATAGTCACGGCACAGCTACAACAATAACCCAAGAAAATGTTAAAGTCAAGCTTTATCAGTGCATACACACTCTTGTTATGTATTTTATGCCTGAATTTCCATCTCACACGATAGTGTGCGTGTGCGCGCGCGTGTGTGTGTTTGTGTGTGTGTGTGTGTGTGTGTGTGTGTGTGTGTGTGTGTGTGTGTGTGTTCTAGCCAACCCTTCGGCATTTGTTTAAACTCACGGGCGCGCATTAGCAAATAGTCGAGGAATTTTCAAACCATACGCTGAAAGAAAGAGCAAGCAAGAGAGATAGAGAAAAAAGAAATACCACCTTCCCCCCCACGATATATAGTCTCTCCCCAAAAAAGGCTCGTTCCGACTTTGGTGAGCTTGGCAAGAAAGAGAGTATAGAGAGAGAGATGAGGATGAAGACTCGCGCGGAGGAGGAGGAGGAAGAAAAAGAAATAAGGAAGGCGGTGGCAGAGAGAGGCCCCAAGAGCAAACGCGCGCGGCATTCTTCATAAAGTTGGTTCGCGAGAGAGTTCTCTTCTCTCTCTCTCTCTCTCTTTCTCTTGGGCCCCCGTAAAAAATGACTCCCCGTGAAATCTCTGGGACCAGAAGAAGGAAGGAGAGGGGGAGGAGGACCTGTGAGCCGCGTCCGCTGCTCCCCCTTAGGGTATGTGTGTGTGCTGTGTGTGTGTGTGTGTGTGTGTGTGTGTGTGTGTGTGTGTGTGTGTGTATAGGGACCGGCAAAAGGAGAGCGGCCGCGAAAGAGAGAGAAAGAGCAAGACACACAGCCCAAGAGAGCTTCTCGGAATTCCAACGAAAGTGATTTCCTGACGAGAAGCTGGTGAAGTAGTAGTAGTAGTATATATGCGTCCATATGCACACATACAGACACATATATTATTATATATTCTCACAGGACCGCCTCCACCACCACCACCGCACAGCAAAGCCCCTGCGATGCTTGATGCATAAAAGCCACTTCACGCATCCCACGATGATTTTCGCGGCGCTTGCGGCTTTGCTGGTGTGTGTACAGATCAGCAGAGCAGCAGCAGCAGCAACAGCGGAATGAGATCACGTTGTTTTTGCGCTCTTGCGTCGCTGCTGCTGCTATACGAGAGCTAAAAAGAAGAAGGTGGTGGTGGTGGAGGAGACTTTAATATGTTTAGCCGGGTTGCTGATGCTGATGCTGTGAAAGAATATGCTCCGACTTTGCAGCAGCACAACAGCAGCAGCAGCAACCGCTCCCGTATATATAGGATAAACCGGCGTTGATCTCGGTTTGCGGCTGCTGCTGCTGCTGTTGGCGCTGGCGCTGACGCTGCGTTGCCAAGTCGATTTATACACCTCATTCTATCCCCGCGTAAAAGCCTTTTCTTGCGATAGATATATGTATATATTATTATCAAGAATATAAGAGAGACTCTTTGGTGCCGATCTTGAAATATAACGCATCTATATATTTATTGTTCTTTAGATCTATAAAGGCTGCTATGCATTGTGTAGATCAACTGCATTAGCATCATCTCTTTATGCCCTCTAGCTTTGTCCCTGCGGGTATTATACTATATAACTACCTATATGCTTCATTCGGAAAGTCACCACGAAGAGAAAAAAAAGAGAGAGAGAGAGAGAGAAAGATAATATTGCGTGGTCTGACGCGTATAACGCGCAAGCGATTGAACGAATGAGCGCGCAAGCTTCGATAATAGGAAGCTCATAAATTTTCCACCCGACTCATACGTACATATGTACATACATACAATTATATACATGTACTGGTATACATTTATAAATGTGTATATATAAGTGCGACGCGTGATGATATTTAAGTATGCCGTGGCCCTCGCGAGAACGGAGCGAGCAGCACATTATAAGCCAAACGACACACACGAGTGGCGCTCAACTCCGAAAAATGAGGCGCCGCCTGCTGTTGCGCCTGCGCGAGCACGCAAGGTTAATCGGCTTTTTTCGTTCTTCCGATATGTATGATATTATATGTATATTCAACCGATTCGGCTTTCTTTCTCTCATTTTTTTTTTTTTTTTTTTTATGAATAAGTATTCGCGCGTGTCTTGATTTTGCTTCGTCGTTCAAAAAAGTCATGACGATGACGACGATGAAGAAGACTACGTGGACCCATAGTGAGATGATGATTTTTCTCTCATCTTTTCTCGAGTGGTCTTCTTCTTTTGAGTCAGCGCTTAGGAATCTCAACATTATCCGGTCTCTGAATCTCCACACACACACACACACACACACACACACACACACACACACACACACACACACACACACACACACACACACACACACACCTCACATTTCAACCTCCAGCTTAAATATGTGTGACTATGTATACCTACATGTACACATAATCTTAAGTCTCTCTCTCTCTCTTTAAGCGCCACAAATATATATACGCGCCAGTGAGCTTGACTCGTGTATCTTATATATGTATATATAAACTTCTCTTTCTCAAGAGCGTAACGCGGCAGCACAGCTTATATAGCAAGTTGTACATACCTATAGCTTTTAATTCTGAGCTGTTTCTTTTTATTTCCTTGAAAAATGATTTAGCGCAGTAGGCGCTAGAGAGGTAGGTATATATATCTATAGTGGTGAATAAGGAGGAGGGGAATGGGAATCTTTTATAATACGCGCAATCGAGAGATCGCGCGCGCAATTACGCGCTACCGTGAGCCAGAAAGAGAGAGGGACCAAAATGTGTTGGCTTGATGTGTATGTATTATGTAGGTATAGGTATATATAGATTAAGAGGCGCGAGCGCGAGAGGGAATTTAATTCGGCGCAAAGAACTAAAATGAAATGGGGATGGGAAAATAAGAGAGGACCAGGTGCAACACACACACACACACAGAGATTGGTGCTGTTGGTTGGTGGCGCACACACAGGGGGACAAGTGCTACACGCGGCTTATTTCTTTCTTTTCTCTCTTTCAGCGGTAGGTAGGTAGGTAGGTAGATGTAGGTAGGTGTATAGTAGGTATATATCGCAATGCCAGAAAGTGTGTGCACGCGTTAAAAAAACGGCAGCGGTGTCGACGGCGTTGATCACGCGGCAGCAGCAGCAACAGCGATCGTGCCTTTTACCACCACTACCACCACCACAAAAGAGCTTATACCGGTTAAGTTGAAGAGATATATCGATAGCGCAACAACGACTGGTGTGCAAGAGAGAGAGAGAGAGAGAGAGAGAGAGAGAGAGAGGAGAGGAGAGGAAGCATAAGGCGCGAACTGGCTCTGCTAGCCGTTCCGACGCCAGCAAGCGCGCCACGATGGCTGGCAAAGCCGGATTTGTCCTTGGGCGCGAACGTCGGGAGTTGTGCTGCGTGGTGGTATAGGTAGGTAGGTAGTAGTGGTAGTGCGGCAAAGGTAGTCTTTTGACGCGTATATATAGTATTATATAGGCACGGCAGCCTTTAAGAGAAAGAGAGGATAGAGTGCAAAAACCAGCACTGCGGGTATGCGTATACATACATACACCTACACGAAGTATAGTATTGTATAGGTAGAGTGAGGCTATAATATATTTAAAAGAGAGAGAGAGAGATAAAAAAAAGGAGCTCTCGGTCCGCATACTACCACTTTGGTACCCCAACGTGTATCAGCAGCAGCAGCCGCAGTACGACTTGGCAACGCTGGCTTGGACAGCAGCAGCAGCAACGTTTCAACGCCAGACAGAGAGGCGCGCTGAAAAAGAGCGGGAGAGCAAAAGAGAAAGAGAACACGAAGGAGAGAAGGAACGAGAGATGTGTGGCTCACAGCGGGTATTGCGGGTACCCCTCCTTTGTCCGGCGTGTGTGTGTGTTGCTGTTCCACCGCCTCCTCTCTTTCTCTCTCTGTCTCTCTCTCGTGCCTGCGCTCCAAGAGAGCCGGTCTTGCCAGACAGGGTGTCGCCAGCTCGCTCTCCGCTCTCTCGCGGCCCTCGACTCAATGTGCTTGCTCCCCCCCGCCCCCTTCTTCCTCATGCTCCTCTTTGCCATCATTCCCCTTACTCCTGCCCCGTCCCTCATACGCCACCATCACTGCACCTCATTGGGGGGGAGGGTAAGGAGGGGGCGCTCACCCACACGTGTATGCCGGCTCCCGGGCCACTGCAATGCCTGGGTTATAATGCAGCAGGCCCCAGGGACAGGCTTTGCACTTACACGCATATCGTATCGGTATGAACGCCGGTGTCGAGGACCTACATTTGCGCACTCGACGATGAGAGAGCTTCGTTTACACACACACACACACACACACACACACACACACACTCACACACACACACACACACACACACACACACACACACACACGCACACACACGAGCGCGTTCATATAGCGATGAGGGGGTATACATATACACGAACGTGGACATGTTTGAAAACTCGCGTCTCGATGGAATGTGGCTGCAGCAGCGGTGGAGGTGGAGGTGGTGGCTGCTTGCCTGCGGGGGCTCCGATGCAACGCAAGAGCAGCAGCAGCAGTAAGCAACGCGCCTACGTGTTGGCTCTCAGGCCTCAGCGCGCTTGCATTGCATGCATGCATGTCGCTACATACACACACACATACGTATGCAAGGTACGAGAGTATGAGTGTGTGGGTGGGAGGGGGGGGGAGACACGGCCCCCTTTACACCCCAGTCGTCCGGCCCCGGCGGCTCTCCGATATATCTGTTCCTCTACCCCCCTGAGCCCCCCTAATGCCCCCCCCAATGCCCCTGGTAGCAGAGTGTACGTATAGTTATATGTATCCCCTTTTCTCTCTTATTCTTATACGCTTGCGTTTGCTTTTGCAGCACAGCAGCACACACATACAGCTTGGCGCCCCACATGCTCTCGTAACTTCGTAACCAGAGACGACGAGGCGCTCGCTGCTACTTTTCGCTCGCTATATACTCGTGGCACGTTCTCGACGACTCGCTTCTATATGGCCTGGATGGCCCCTAGCTTGGCTTGGTTTGCTGCTGCTATGCTGGCTTGCCTGCCTGCCTGCCTGACGCGCGAGCGAACGCGCTAGACTTCTCGGCGCCGAAATCGTGTACGACCGGACGAGTAGAGAAAGAGAGAGAGAAGAGAAATATAACCGAGCCGATTCTCCTTTCCTCTATAATATATACTTTTTTTTATTTCTTTTCTCTCTATCTTTCTTCATTTCTTTTTTGCTCACTCTATACTTGCTCACAGAGCTGCTGCTGCTCCTGAACTCATCTTTTCCCTTTCGGGACGACGAGAGCTGTTCTCGGCTGCGCAGAAAGAGCATCATCAGCAGCAGCAAGCAGGCAACAGCATATACTATACTTATACAGATACGTGTCAGCCCCGCGTTACGGCCTGCAGTTTTTTTTTAACTCTTTCAGGTCGAGACCTTTTTTTTAACTTTAGTCTTCTTCGGAGATATAGGCACACGAGAAAAGAAGAAGAAGAAGAAGCTTGCCTGCTGCACGAATCTGCAGCACAGCTTCGTCGAAAACTCATCATTTACAACGTTTTCTGTTGCTGCTGCTTGTTGAATATAATATGCAGCACAAAATCTGAGCTTACATACAACATAACGCCCCCGGCTTTTGTCCTTGTCGCTATTTGCGAGGCCGCTATCAGGCATTCATTATTGCCAAATGCTTGTGTGGTAGTGGTGGTGGTGGTTCGCGAAATGCGCTGCTGCTATATGTATACTCGAGAAAACAAGTTATAGATAGTGCAGTGCGTGCAAGAGTAGACCCACACACACACACGCATTTAAATATATACTCTTGATTTTTGCACGACTTGTGTTCTACAAAGGGGAAAATCAACGGCTTTGTAAATGTATAAGTATATAGACATATACGTATATATGTATGTTGTCTTATTTTTTAGTCTCGATCCGCCTACATGAGAGAGTATATAGAGATCTATATATGAGAGAAGTTGTTATGGCGGATCGAAGGGAAGAGAAGAGAGGCAAGGGGACTGTTTTGGCCGTGTACGAGGCCGGAGCTCTCTGAGCCGACGCCAGAGTGTCTGGTAAGTTCGCTCTGCTCGTATATATGTGGCTGCGCGCTATATAGCAGTGGAAATTTTACGGATTGCCTGCCGGGGCTCTCTTTTTCTTGCTCTTTCGTTCTTGATGGAGAATATATATACGTTTATTCTCTCTCACTCTTTCTTTCTTTCATACCATATCGTGCGTTGCTCTCCAGACATAACCCACACACACACACACATATATTCACTTGGTGATGATGCACTTTGTTCTGGAGTGCAAATTTTTTTTTTGCTTTGAGATAATTGCAAAAAAAAAATGTATATAGTTTTTTTTTTAGTTTTAAGAATGTTATCTTGACTGATAGGGTTGAAAGTTATTTTTTTTTTTAATTTTAACTTTTTGAGTTTATGTATTTTGATATTACACGTGAGATTTGATTTTAGCTCCGTTTTTTTTTAATTTATAATTTTTTTTTTTTGTCGTTATTGGTAATGATGCAAATTTTTTTGAGCAAATAAAGCATGAAATGTTCAATTATACGCTTATTATTTGTCATTGAAGATATGTAATGTTATTATTAAAGATAAAATTTTTTGTCAGTCGTTGATTCGAGAAAAGAAATGTGTTATTTTATATATATTTTTTTTTTAAACTTTTTTTTTCTTGTGTTACTTATATATCTTTTTATTAATGGGCTAACTGTAAATGCCAGTTTTGATTTTGGAAGAGAGAATTTTTTTTTAATCAATTTTTCTAGGTCGCAAAAACCCGACAAACCACAGCAAAAAAAAAAAAAAAATAATACCAGTGACTTAAGGTTTAAACGTATTTTAATATATCGATTCAGAAACGGTCTTGTTTCTGTATCATGTGACGATATGCATTTTGGAGCAAAGTTTAAGCATCAATAATAATATCGATTGATTTGATTGTTTTTGTATTTTTAGAGGTCTTTTAATCTACAAAGATTATTATTATTATTATTATTATTATTATTATTATTATTCTTTTTTTATCTTTACGTAACTCTTTTTCATATTCTTATTATTTTCTAAGAAATAATTTTGTATAAAATTCCGTTAAATTAACCTAAATAACTGTTCATGTTCATTTCTCTTATCAATGCCTTATAATCTTCCTTTTGAACGTAAAAAAATATTTGATAAATAGTCATATAGTAAACATCGTGCAATAATCAGTTTTAATTAAACAAAAACAAGTGTTTATTAAAGTAAAACTTTAAACAGAAAAATAAAAAATTTTGAAAATATTCAGTTGAGCTATTTATAAGCTCTAAGAATAGAAAAATTTGTCAAGCACATTTTCTAAATAATATGAAAACTATCAACATGTAAAATACAAGCCGATCTTTTGTTTGTCGAAGCTGAAAATAACGTTCGAAAAACGAGCTGCTACAACTACTACTACTATTACTACTATTCTGCAAGAGAGACTTTCTAACATTTTCTTCGACCGTTTTGCAACTGCACATCGATCAATCGCGCGTTACGCAAATATTAAAATAGAACCGCGCCGTCTCGATTATATTCGATTCAAAGAAAAAGAAAAAACAATAAAAGAAAAAATCTTACACACACACACACATGTATATGTTCAATTTTTCCATTATAAAAAAAATTTAGCGTTTATTTCGAAAATTATCGATTAAGCAACGTCAATGTCTATATGTATGTGTGTGTGTAAAAAAAGTGACAACGAACTATGCTGTACCATGTAGTACTTATATGATAGAACAACACAAGCGCAAAATGTGCAAATTCAGATTTTTCAAAGTGACCGGCAGGTTAATAGTTGTCGAGAAGCGAGAATAAGCTTATATTATGCATATTACTGCACATACACATAATACATACACACACTTTATACCGATAGCAACTACAGCAGTACTAATTTTCGGAATTTTCCTCTGACGCTCATACATAGAATAATATGCATACATGTAAGTCGACGGTGACTATATATGTATATATTGGTAGCACAGCAGCAGCAATATATATATAGTATACGAAGCTTGATTAATTCAACTCACGCAAATGATTTAATAGTTAATGATCAAGCTTGGCCGGTCGTTCTCTCTTAGTCGCCTGTCTATGGATACACACACACACACACACACACATACAAGTATACACGGTCGCGAACGACGCTCCTCCTCATCGTATACTACAGACTGCAATTTTCAATGCATTTAAAATTAATCCAAACAGACGGAAAAAACCTGAGACGGGGAGAGAGAAAGAGAAAACCAGATTGTTGACGATGACGACGACACTGACAACGACGAGAGATGTGTAGCTTCTTCTCTATCTCGTCTTCTTAGATCTACCGCGAAAAGGGATGAAAAAAAAAACTGACAAGAGAATCTTTCTCGAATAGGTAATCAAAGAGTAAAGATAGAGTAGTATATAGTATGAGATAGTCTATTACCTTATAATATCCAGTAAGTTCTTTCCCTGTAATAATCTCTGTACGTCAACTTATTGCTTTCCACAGTATAAAATTGTTATAAGTATAAAGGTATAAAAGACGCGTGCGCTGGGCAGGGGGCAGGGGGGTAGAGGGCGGCATATTAATTGTAACGTTAAACGTTCCGGTGGCGTGGAGCGCTCGGATCGCTGTCTATGTATAAGTATAGTATACAAGTGCATGCATGTATGGACAAGTTTTTCCGCCCCGCGTCCCGCCCGCGTTTGCGATTATACACATGTGCATGTTCGATTCGGTTTTTTTTGCACATAGTTGTGTTAAAATCAGTGCGTGTGGCCTCGTATATATAGGTATAAGTTGTAGCAGTGCAGTAGTTTAGTTTTCGCGTTATATGTGATGTTTGTGCGAAATATAGGTATATCGTGTGTGAAAGATAAATTAGCAGTGTTATGCCGGTGTGTAGGTGTATAGAGTTCAACAACAGCTCAGCAAGTCGCAGTAGCAGCTCAAGTCAAACGTCGACAACGACGACGACGACGAGTCTCGGACGATCGCTGGGAGGGAATGACAACTACACGAAGACGACGAAGAAGAAGAAAAAGTAAAGAGGGTGAGTAAGAAAGAAAGCGAGTAATGCTTATACATATACATACAATACATGGAATACAAGCGCATGTGCAAGTGAGCATACATACCTCTACATATATAGGTACCTCTTTTTATCTTATCGCGCGCGCAGCAAGAGTCAGGGCACATGGCCTCCTACTCTTCTCCTCCACCTCCTTCTTGGTGAGACGTGCGCGAGGAAAAGAGGGAGGTTAAGTGTAGGCAGCAGCAGCAGTGAGCGAGGGCGGGCGGGGGAGAGAGAAAGAAAGAGAAGCGAAAGAGAGAAAGAGAAGAACCGCGCCGGCAAGTCTCCCTCGTTCAGCGATGTGGCGGCGGCTACGACGACGATCGGGGGCCCCTCAACAAAACGCGAACTTACGAGACGCAGCGCCGCCTCATAATATATGGCTGTCTTCGTTCCTCTTTTGCTGTTGCTGTTGCCGGCGCTCTTGCACTCGATCTGCTGTATATATAAGCTGCATGCCTGGTCTTTCCCTTTGAACGCCTTCCTCCACCTTCTCTTCTTCTTCCTCTTTCTTCTTGTGCTCGTGTCGATTCTCTCGGCTTCTTGGTGTGTGTATGTGTATGTAAGCAAGGGATCCAAAGAAGGAAGAGGTGGAGGTGGAGGATGGCAAGGAAGGAGAGGACAGTCGAGAACCAAGAGCGAGCGAGAAAGCGAAGCTCTCCTTTTTTCTTGGACCCAAGAATGAGAGGATGGGTGTGTATGTGTTTGTGTGTGGGTATATAACGTTGGAAGAGTATAAGAAAGAAAGAGAGGAGAGAGAGAGGCCCGCCCCCAAGGGATTCAGGATGCGCGGGACGCGCGCGTTTTTCTCTCTTTTCTCACGAGCCGCGTTCCTTCCTCGGCTGCTGCTGCTGCCTGCTTCTCCTCGTCGTCGTTGTCGACGTTTGCTACCACAGCCTTCTTCTTCTTCTTCTCCTCCTCTGTCTTTTTCTTCCTCTCTTGCTGTGTGTATATTATAGCCACTTCCAACGCTATGGAGGAGAGCTGAAGCAAAAGCAAAGAAGACCCTCTTCTTCTTCTTCTTTCCTTCGTACTTATATATATTCGCTGGATCGACTTTAAGTTCGCGGTTGTTGTTGTTGTAGCTTTTTAACAGTTTGGTCGCACTAGGCACTAAGGAGCATGAATATAGCAGCAGGGTTGCGCATTAATACATGCGCGCGTTCAAGAGTTAGTTCAGTTTTATACCTATACTCCCCCGCGTGGCTACCCCTCTATTGATTCAACTTACCTGACGTCATTTACAACCCTGCCGATTTAAGTGCGGCTGAGCTTGTACACATACATGCATATATCTGTGAGTAACACCCACTGAGATCTAGCCAATGTTTTATATTTTTTTTTTTTACTAAACTCTTACCGACTGAGCGCCCTTTACTTACTATCGTGCTTGCATTATGAGCTTTCAACGATTATTGACTATTGAGAAGTGTCGATAAGTATTCATTTATTGTTTGCGTTTAAATATTTATACTTGTTTATCAATTGAAAGTTTGAATTTATTAATTATTTTCATCCAAAGTTTAAAATTTAAAATTTGATTTTTTTAAACTTTGGGTAACCGATAATTTCTGGATTCATATTTTTTGATTGTTCGAAAACTTTTTTTATTTTTTGTGATTACAAACGTATACGATATTCGATTACGAAAAGGTTTGTTTGGGATGTTACAATGTTGTTACATCATTACTCGCTAAATTTATGAGTTTAGTCACGAACGTTTACTTGAACGTCAATTTTTTCTTTTTATTTCAAATCATTTTAGTTAAGCAAATTGTTGATAAACGTAAAATGATGATAATATAAAAGATTGCGTTGTATTTGCGATAAAAAAAAAAAAATAATCAGTTTGATAGACTGCGCAATTTTTTACCTTATACATTTTTCGTTTTGAATTATATCACTTTCTTTCCAAGAAAATTTTTTTCTTTATTTGTAATACATACTTTCATTTTTTTTTTCTTTTTATCGATAAAAGTGTATATCGGTTTTGAGAATGTTTTTCATAAATAAAAGACAAAAATTAATTTTTCATTTGTTTAATTATTAAAACAGTTGTACGTGTACATAAATAGGCTGAAATACACACACTTATATGTATACGATATCCATGATGCATGTAAATGTCGTTGTATACAAAAAAAAAAAAAAAAAAATTACAATGGAATATTTATTTTCACCGGATTTCTGGCTGCAATATATACATTACAACAACATTTTCACTTCTTTTCAATTACAAACCCTTTTTTTTCTTTTATTCATTTTATATAAAAAATTTTTATGAAAATTTTCTTTAAACGCTTCATTAGACAAGAAGTAATAAAGTCGAGTGAAAACCACAAAATTGTGCAAAAAAAATTTGCAAATATACGTGTACATAATATACACACGCACAAGAGCACATTTTTGCGCAGTTTCGTGTTTCCATTTTACTTTAGTTTGTCATTTTATATAATAATATAATAATAATAATATTAAATGCACGTTAAGATCCAGTCTGCGCGTCACGAAGCTCGTGCGCTCGTTTATATACCGCTTGCATAAAATGTTATACATTATAAAAAAAAATATATATATATATTTATATGTTTATTTGATAGACCATCGAGAAAGATTACAACTTGTTCGATGTTCATTTTTTTTCTATTCTGAGTCATCGCTACATAATTTTATAATTTGTAAAAAAGAAACTTACAGAAAAATAAAAGACATTAAAATTTAAATTAAGCCAAACTTTGACGTCGTCGATTACATTTTATAAGCCACGTGTAAAAAAATATAATATGGAGTAATAGAAAAAGGTGTGAAATCAACTAATCTGTTACTAGAAATCAACAACATTTAATTTGTTAATGTCTTTTCTTTTCCCCCTTTTACAATAATTATTTTGTTTTTATTACTGTATAAAAAAAAAAAAAAAATCTATCGCGATCTTGTTATACCTTAAACACTTGTTCGACATTAGTCTCCCTGATATACATATATAAACCTTTTTCCAATAAATTATAAAAACACAATTTTTTTTCAACTCATAATATCATGCAAAAATTTTCTAACATACTTTATTACTCGGTACGTATTACAATATCATACGCACGTGTATATCAGCACACATATATGTAAACGGTCTAATTCGAAATATATATATTCATTGAAATTTAAACGCAGTAAAAGAGTAGCGTCGCCAATTTCGAAATGATAATGTTTATAATATTTGCATGTGTCTTTATTGAGCCGTTATATATTATTCGCACGAGACTCGCGCGCGCTATTCCATTACACGCTTGATACAAATAAAAAATAATAATCATAGAGACCTTAATGTACTTGTCGCGATAATAATCTAGCTTAATAATTGTCGCTCAACTAATGTCCTACGTAATAATCTTATGATCCTACCTTACATAAAAATAATAATAATAATAATAATAAAAAAAACACATATGATTTATCGATCTTTTCTTATATTTTATTTTTTTTTTTATTATTTTATAATATCTTGTTCTTCAGTTTTGAGACGTTAGTCAAGCGTGAACCTTTAAATATAATATATTTATATATATATTTACCGCTAGTCTTGATGCAGGTTACACGTATATAATATATCGGTCATTTAAATTATACCGTATACATATATATTTATATTAGAGATGAGCCAAAATTCAATAGCCATTCGGGCTTCGGACGATGTGCGGATGTGAGTATATAAAAAATTTAGGACATACACAAGATGATAAAAGTATGAATAAAAAAAATATTAATAAAACTAATATAAGTTAAACGAAAAACATCGTAGAAAAAAAAAACATAAATGCTTGCCTTCTCGATTGAGAGAAAGAGAGCACATAGTATACGATGCCGCTTCGTCATCCGTCGCCCGCTAGGCTTTTTTTTTTTTTTTTTCTTGGCCCACGCATTCTTGCAACCCGATCAAAAGTAGCTATAGAAGAGAGATAATGAAAAAGAGACTGGATTAGGGGAAAAAGAGAAAGAGAAAGAAAAAAAAAATGCCTTAAGAGAAAAACGAAGAAGAAAAGAAAAAATGTGAGTTTAATATATATATTTTTATATATGTCTGTGTGAGTGTTTATGTATGTGTTTATGTATGTGTGTAAATGTCTGTTGGATAACGCGACTGTATGCAATGAGACATAAAATGGAGCACCACAAACCAAGTATATGTGTCTCTGTGTGTATGTGTGTGTGTATGTATATAATATAGGGTCGCAGACAGCATAGCTCATTTTTCATGAAAATGCACAGAAGATTGCCAATATTTTGTTCACCCATTAATAATATTTCTACCACGATGATTAGGTGCTTCCTCCCAATAATCCCCATCGTGTCGTTTTAATGCTTTTAACCGACAGACGTGTTTTATATATATGTAAGTATATATAAGTATGTATATATGTATGTATAATGTAATCGGGGTCCTGCGCATTTTCATGACGGACGATTAGTTATGTGATATGTGTCGTTGTTGCTACTTTCCGTCGGCTCCACGAGAACGTTTAGATATGTGTATGTATGTGTATGTATGTCCGTCTCGCTTTTATTCCTATATAATACCGAGACGGGCTTGGCTGAGCGGTGCTCGATTGAGAAAAAAGAAATATTCGCCTGGTGAAGTCGAGTCTAGCTTTTTTTTTTCTTTTTTTTTCTTTACAACTCCGACATGCCGTTTTTCCGGTTTCCTCGTGCTCTTATAGCCATATGTATCTATCTTTCTTTTTTTCTTTCTTTCTCTCTTGCGCCTTCGTGTCTGTTCACCACTGGATTTTCCTACAACTTCGCCAGTCGTGCCGCAAAGAGATCAACTATGCTTCTATCATCCCCCTCTCTCCCTCCCCCTGTTCCTATATCCTTCTTTTTTTCTTTTTTCCCCATCTCAATTTTTATATTTATATATATTTTTTTGTCTGGATTTTTTTTCCTTTTCTTTGTTTTTTTTTTTTCAAATTTTCATTTTCGTTTCATTTTTCTCTTTTTCTTCGGCGAGTTGAGTTTGATGATGTGTGATGTCGGTCGTTGTATCAAACTCAATGCATCATCTTCCGTGGCGTCAACCATTTCTTAATGTAGTAACAGAAGATCGTTGCTACGTAGATGAGAATTAGTAGGGCGCACGTTATTCCAAGGGTAAATACCGATACCTTTGTTGGGCATGGTTCCACTATGGTTACAGTCTTTTCTGCAATTTCATAAATAAATACACGCATTTAATTCATATTGTGTGATCAGTTTTAAAAAATTTGATATTTTTAAAATAAATTAAATACAAAAAATAATTTAATCGTTTTGGAATGAAAAAAAATATAATTAAATATTTATAAAAATGTGTATTTTGCAATTAATTTTTCCCTTATAAATTAGAGAGAAAAAAAAGTAATCTTACAAAAACACAAAATAATCAATCAAACGTGCAATAAATCAATAACCCTGCTCTCAATTTTTTCATCACGACCTCTTTCTCTCTCTTTTTCTCTCTCTCTCTCTCTCTCTCTCTTCGAATATTTACAATTATATATAAAAATGAAAAATTTTTAATTGACATTAAACTCATCAATTATATATAATAATACTTACCGGCCTCATTAAAGTCTATACTCGCGTCGTTCTTCAAAAATTGCGATTGTTTTTCATCACCAAAGTCGAGGACGAGAATTTCTTGAGATAAGGTCATGTCTTCGGCTTTCTCCTCAGTTGAATTCTCAAGACTTCTCCTGCGCCTCTTACCCCAAGATTCCGATGAGTCTCGGCCATACTCGCAAACGGCCTGTGTTTGACGGATAATTAATTTCATTAAAGCTTACTTCGATTTATTTCGTATTTTATATATATTTTTTGTTTTGTTTCATTTTTAGCCTTTTCAAATAATGAAATAAATCTTTTGGGCCAATCGAGCGATTAAACGTATTTAACGTTAATTTACTTCCTTCTTCTGTCCATTTTTGGCAAGATATTTTAATGTGTCATAATTTAATAGTGAGTAAAATTTCACACACAATGTAGATAAATCTTGTGAAATAATTGTTATTTATTACAATTATAAAGTAGAAAAAATATAAATAATTCTCGTGTGCTAGTTATTAATTAATAAAAATCGAATTATTATTTTGTAATATGAGAAGTTCAAGTAAGTAAGAAAAAAATGTTATAATCTCATACCGAGAAAATAAAGCTACTGCAAATTGATGAGTAAATAAACTTTAACGTAATCTTTCAATTGGCTGATGATATAAACATAATATATAATATCAATATTATAAGAATGTATATATAATTACCGGCTCGCAAGGTCCAAGACAGTATTTAACGTTACATTGGAAGATGACACCATATGACTCAGTAAACCTAAATGCCTCGTACGACGATTGCAATGCGTTACCGTCGGGTGTAAAGCTTGGGAAAATTGATGAGTCCACGGGGCATCTGTAAACACACCAATAATTAGTACCTATACCGTTTAAACACGGTTTATTATACCGTCTTTAAAAATTTCAATCCAACAATCCTTTTTCTTTTTATTTCTTTCGTCTTTTCAACGTGTGTTAAATCGTTATTATTCAAAATTTTAAATAACGTTCTTAAAAACATATAAATCCCTATTGTTAAAACTTATGGATTTGCCTTACCCTTCATCGTCGATTATCTGGAAGGTGCTCTTAGCGTCCTTGGCCATGGCAACGCAGCTGCGAGCAAATATACCGTAAGGAGCTGAAAGAGAAAAAGTTGGAGATCAACGGGTGCGGATTTAGTCTTTACTATAATTGCAGTAATTCTAAAAACTCTCAAATTGTTCACGCCACGCGAGCGTAAAAAAAAAAATGACAAAATCAACCCAACAACTTGATGAAATAGTAAAAACTTACTGTCTTCAGGTATCTCGATCCTGAAGGTAAGCTTATCACCAATCCTAACAGTTTCAACCTCTTGAGCTCGACTGTCAAGGATACGAATCTTGGGTGGTGGTGCCTCAGGTGCGCTTGTTATGCTGATCATGTCAGGATCACGTATTGGCATCATGCCGAATGTTATGTTCTTAGATGACATGTCGTAAGTACATTTGACCTTGTAAATCTTATCGGCTTTCGTCATGACGACCGAATGGTGTTGGAGTACCACGGTGTTTGTGTATGTGCCAGTCTGAAAACCGTCACGCTAAAGAACACATGGCCCATATTGTGGGTCGGTTTATTAGCATCGCTTTTTCTCTATTTTTTGTTTTGTTTTGTAAAATTGTAACTTTTTTCGTTTGTTGTAGCAATGATGGAAGCTTTGAATCAGTCCTTATATTTTGAGTATTAGAGAAAAGCGATGATGATGGATGGGATGCATATCATTTGTTATTGCTTACCATAATTTATTTCGTCAGGCAACCATGCAAATTTAATGTCATAAATGTTAGGTACATAACATTTTATGTTGATTGTTAAAATAAAAAAAAAATTAATAACGATACACCTATATGTACGTTATTAATTTCTTTGTAAAATTAGTCATGCTTTAATTAACACTTCGCAATACAATTCTCACTTTTATGTTAACCTATTAAAAAAAAAGTCGATAAAAATTCACGTTCTATTACGCAGTAATAATTGATCGTAAATTTGATAATTAAAAAAGAAAAATATAATCGGCCAATCGATGCGAGATGTTGATAATAATGAAAGGCTGTTATGGGCGTTAAATTATAGCGTTAATTTTTTTTTCTTGCCACGTGTGTTAAATAAATACTTACCACACTTTGAGTGTTGCAATCTTGGCCGCTCATAGTAAGATCCAACCGGAAGAATTTACTGTTGCTTACGTCGATGTTACAAGTTTCCGAACGTCCCAAAGCGTAGATCCTGCCATTAAAAGGCTTGTTTGTTTGCACCTGAACGGCTATTCGCGTGTCCTTACAATCGACGATAACTGCAACATTATTATTTTATTTATTTTTTTTTTAATTGATTCAATTAACTCGTTAGGCTCATAAATGTCATGTTTATATGAATAATATTTATTTGTATGTTTTTACCGTCATAACAAGTGCCAGTTTTGTCACAATTGATATCGAATCTTGAATCGGTTGGATTGACCGTAATATTAAGATCCACTTGACTGTCGGTGATCTTTCCTTCTGCAAAACGTATAAAAAAAACAAAACAAAATTAAAACAACCACATTCAAAATATTTTTATTTCATATATCATTCATTGATTCTAATGAATATTCTATTTTTGCATCATCTTCTATAAATATAGCTTTTGCGTCTTAAATTCCAAGAGTTTCGAGGAAAGGCTCTATTTCATTAAAATTTCACGTGCCACTAGATTCTCCATCTCACTCTATCGATACGAAATAAAAAACAAAAAATCTAAATTTAGCCCGAATGATAAAAGAAAAAAGTTTTTGAAAGACGGAAAGAAAAGAAGTCAATCCGGCTTTGGATTAGCAACACTCTGGGTGGTTTTATTATCGTTAAAAAAAAAAAAGGAAAACAAAATAATATCCACATCAAATTGTTTGAATCCGTAATCATGATAAGAAACGTAATACGCCGAAAAATTGAAATTACTTAATCGCGAACCTGGATTGATAATAAAGTCAAATTAGCCGCATGCAAAAAATCACGAAAGAGCATGATTTAAGAAAGTGAAAATGATGAAGAAAGGGAAAAAAATATATATTCAGTCGTGCGACTTCTTGCAACTTTTTAATATCATCCTTTCCAACGAATAAACGCCGATAATCGCTAAAGCAAAATATATCAGACACATAACAAAAAGGAAAAAGGTAAACATATACATATACAAGTGGGGTTCTTTTTGCAAACGTTGTTGTGTGCTTCTCTCGCGATAAAAGCGAGCTCATGAAAAGGAGGATTACATTGAGAGGAGAAAGAAAGCTATATGTATATACTCTTATAAAGAAGAAGAAGTCATAGCAGAAGAGAAGAAGAAGAAGAAGAAGTAGGTAGTATACAGTAGTGCTCGTTTGCCGTCCGATAACATTCGGTCTCTCTCTTTCTCTCGACGGAATTTCCACGCTGTTGCGCAAGCATATACATACATACATACATACAGCTCGATTATATACGCTTCTCTTTAGAAGTCAAGAAAGAATGAGATAGAAAGAGAAGAAAAAGAAAAAGAAAAAAAAAAATATATATATATATACACTCGGTTGCCGAGGCCATCAAAGTCCAGCTTCTGATACGTATAAATGTATGTGTGTGTGTATATATATATATATATATGTGTGTGTGTGTGTGTGTGTGTGTGTGTTCGCGGCATATTGATAAGCTCCAAGTTCGTCTTTGATGCGTCGTTATACGTTTGTGTGTGTATATATATATGTCGAGTTAGTGTGTCTCTTGATATACGAGTGAGATAGAAAACTAAGATTTCATATAAATATAAGCTCTCGCGATTGAGGCTGCTGCACGGATTTATTATTATTATTTTCAGAAATTAAATATTTAATTTATAAAACGTATATACAACAATATTCGTTAACAATCTTTTTTCAAGCTTTTCATAATAAAAAATTGAATTTTGCAATCGACGCAGCTTTCCATTCTCGTGTATATAAAGGCGCTATATTACAAAGAGGTGAACGCTTCGTCTCTTAATATTAGCAGTTATAGGTATATACCATTTGTAAATGTTTGTCATGTAAACAGAGGCGGAAAGAAAAAGAGAGGGCTCGAAGCGCGTAATTATTACCGGCGCTTATATAGCTCGCTGCTGTCCTCGGGATTGCCATATCAACGGCGCATATTATATATTCATGATTTTAAACGTTTCGTAGAATGAAAGTAAAATATGAATAGCACATAAATAAGAAGAGATGCGTAATAAAAATAATAAAAAAAATATTTATAATAAAGCAAATGTATATACTGACTCTCGCAGTAGTTTTCATAGTAAAATCCAACTCGTTCTCCATTATCAATAAGTGGTCGTTCGGCATTTAGATAAGTCGAAGGTCCATCAGGCAAAGTCCAATGATCGAGATGGAATAGATGACAGTTGTATGCTTGACCAATTGGTGGACCTCGATACAAATATGATCTACAGAGAAATTCATTCTCTATGTCGCAAGCCATACGACAAGCTGGCTCATTTTGTACTTGCAATTCCTTGTCCGGATAATAATGTAATCCTGCATACTGAGCAACCTTATCATCTGCCACACCAATTCTTGGTACTTGGAAATGACGTTGAGCTTTGCAAGCTTCTTTACCTAAAATTAATTATAATCAACAATTATTATTTTTATTTTTAAATAAATTTTCAAGCTAAATGCTATATTTTATTAATTTATTTCGTTATTTGCCACTTTTTAAATTTTTAATATAAAACAAGAGTAGGTACATAATAAATATTCGCCCTCGAGAAACTTTAGCGCCATAAAGGCGCCAGACTTAAGCTTATGGTCTAAATTGGAGTAAAAGTTTATATATATGTATATATTCTTGCGCGTCTTGCGTCCGTTATGAATTCACATAGGTAGGCTCTAGATTCTCTAGAATTCTCAGACACACACGCAGACAAGGTGAGAAGGGAAGTGAATAAGTGTTGTATGTATCAAAGACATTATACCGTTCAATATTCAACGCGGGAGGCCAAAGTTATTTTTCTCTTTTTATTCATAGAATAAATTTTGCATATTATACGAAAATGGCATATTTTCCCACGATGTGAAAATCGCGAAAGGGCATCAATCATTCATAAAAAGGGGTGAACAGGAGTGGTGAAAAGCAATTGTGAATATTGAGTTATGACCGCGAGTAATTTACCGAGAACGAATAGCGTATCTCGGATGCAAAATATATATATGGTAGGAAGGGGTGAGAATAATAAAATAAACTTTTTATATTGTTTTTTTTGTTTCTATATCGCTTACCTTTCAAACAGAGATTTTCAAAGTAATCGACACCTTGGGCGTCGACGAATTGCACAAACTGTCCGGTCGTTCGCCTATCGGAATCGCTGAGATGGCACTGCAGAGTCACGTAATTGTACTCGACGGATCTGCAGGTGAAACGATGCTCGTTAAGGCACGCAGCCAAACAGGCCTCCTTTGTCGACGTGTAGATAAGCGCTGCATCGAGACCTCGGATCATTTTGTTTGGTACACGCTCGAATGCCCATGGACGTAGGCATACGTTGTCTGTAATCAGTACACATACACATATTACTATGTTGCTATTTGAAAATTTTTTTTAATATATTTTTTTTGAAAAAGAAAATTTTTTGTTTGTGCAAACTATTATCTGTTATGATAGTTTTGAATTCAAAAATTTGCAGTGTTAATTTTGCAGTATATAATGAGGAAATTATAGGAAATAGGAGATTACAGCTGATATTTCAAGCTGTTTAAGATATCTTTTGTGACTGCGATAATTTCAATAAATTTTTTATTTAATCATTGAACAAATCAAATTTTTTATTTGACTAAAAATATTTCAAATTTATATAATAAATATTAAAAACTAAATAAAATTTTTTGTGCAGTCGATTGATTTCATCTTTACGTATTAATTCTTCCAAATAATAAAATTAATTTTCCTATCATTTTCACGAAATATAAAGTTACGCATAACATATAATGCAGATCTTATTGCAAACAACACAAAATTAAATTGAAACTCGCAATATATCGTGCAAGTCAGATAGCGCCTCCAGTTAAAAAAAAAAAAAAAAAAAAAATCTCTATCTAAGCATTACTCATCAGAGGCATTTATCTCACACTTGTTATTGCGTTCTCGCACGCATTACTTAACTCAACGCTTTCGCGATTCTCTCGTACAAGTTATAATGTTGGTAACTCGAGATATCATCCGAGAGATCTTACTCTCATCTTTCTCTCTCTCTCTGCAGCCTCCTAAACTTGCACATATGTCTATCATCTGAAAAACCACTCGAATGCGTATATTATATACATATAGTGATAAAAGCCAGGCTTGTCGAGCATTGGCCTCCTCAACATATATACATACATAGAAGTTCGAGTAGTCAAATTCAATCGACACTCAACTCTCCCCCCACCACATCTTCTTTCAATGTACGTACAATATAAAATAGGGCTTGGCGCTAGAATGAAAGTTAAGTTGGACGTTAATTATAACTTGATTTCGCGGAACGCGCGTATATACCAGTAAGAGAGAGTCAAGAAAGAGAGAGAGAGAGAAACAGTGGGGAAGAATAGGTCGGTTAACGATCGTTCGTTATATTAGCAGAATAGAAAGAGCATCATCGATGCACCACTATCTTATGCATATATACCGTTGTATCATTGAGGGTGGAATCAGACGATCGAGCGACGATTCCAAGAAGCAAAAGCACTATACTGCTTTAATATAGTTTTATATGTATATTATGGCCCCTGTGTAACCTGCAACCGACCGAGCGACCGCGATCGAACGCCTGCATGATTCAGGCAGAGAAAGAGAGAAAGAGAGAGAGAAGGCAAAGAGAGTATAATGACACGCTCACCGCCTTCACCTCCTCCTTATACATACTATATTGCATATACATATATACAGAAGCTTGCGACCTAGCGACACAGACCTCCTGGCGCCGGACAGCTGCTCTCGAAACCTTTTTCCGTCTCTTTGCTTTGCGATATATACACAATTTGTCTTCTTTTTTTTATTTTTTTTTTTACAGGGTAAACAGTTTTCTGATATGTTTGATTGATATAATTATTGCTGTGCTGCTTTTCTTTTTTTTTTTGTGTTGAGTTTAGTATATTGGATTGTTGATTTTTATTGGTGATTTGTGATTTTGATTATTATTAGTTTGATTGATTTTATGATTTTATATAGAGTAGGTTAATAATTGATGTACTGTATTATTCTTTATTTAATATTTTAATTAAATTCTGGAAAATTTGATAAGGTTTGTATATAAACGAATTATTGTTAAATATTCAAGAATTTATTATTTGTAATTGATAAAATTAAAAAAAAAAAAAAAAATTAATAAATAAATGAATTTAGTTTGTTAAAAGCAACAAAAATTAGAATTACTACAATTATCTATGACACTGATATACGTCCAAAGTATCTCCCAGTTACAATTCTTCCCCCCCCCCCCCTATACCTTTAAGATTCCAAGAAACTACCGCTATTCCACCTTCGTTCTACTTTTCACTTGTCGTGTATTTTATTACATATATACCTATATAAAGTTATTATCAAGAAATCTAATTGCCTTATCCAAATTTAAAACTTTTTACCAAGTTTTCCCGCACTCTTGTTCACGCGTGTTACCTATTTATTCATTATACAGAATTCTTAATTATTTCTTGTAAAAATGTTTCTTTCACACCTACATACACATTCACTAACATAATTATATAAAAATAATAATAATAAAATTATTTTCCTACACACAATCCATTGAAAAGCTGAATATTTTCAAAAAGATTCCTAACTTGCAATAAGACCTGCTTAACCGCAATAAAATATTCCATAGTCTTATTAAAAAAAGATTTCTTTTCTTTTATATTATGAAAAAGAGGGGGGGGGGAGGGGAAGCAGGAAGAGAAGCTTTGCTTAAGTGTTATTTTTACAGCTGGCCAAATACATATATATATATATATATATACATACGGTATTAGGGACTAGTTTTCCTATATAGCCGCAGTATATATAATTGGCTCTCGCTTATGGTGTGTATGTATGTATGTATGAATGTGTTAGAGTAGGTGCGGCGCTAGGCGCTAAAAGACCGATATCTCTTAAAATCTGTGTATTAAGCATCTTGGACCTCTCCTCTCCCTTCTAATAACAACTACCGGCTCGTTTCCGGTCCATACTCTATTGTATACAGGTATATAATATATTGAAGGTATACATACAGGGAAGGGAGAAGCGCCTTCTAACATATGGCCTCTGGTGTATAATATGAATGAATGTATAACCCTAGGTGTTTCTTTTTGCAGGTCACCATCAGCAACACCAGGGGGTCAGCTTCAACGTACAACAGTTATATACATAGGATCCTTAAGATTTGAAGGAGGCTATAGAATTTGACCGTTCGACCATATGCTTTTTCTTTCCTATGCTTGGACACGACCCGTCTTAACAGCAGGTATAAAAACTTTGTTTCTCTCTCTCACTCTCTCTCTCTCTCTCTCTTTTTCTCGCAATAATCCTTTTATGAGTGGAAAAAGGCACAGAGAGATCTGCGTGCCGAGTGTATATACCTTATATATACACCTGCAGAGCTATATAGGTATATTATATACTACATGTATAGCCGGTGTCTTTCTTTCGCTATAGGGCGCTTTCCGAATTATCGCTTGAATCGGTTTTTCTTAGGATACATATGCGCCTCTTTCTCTAGCGCACCTTGCTATTTTTTTTTCTCTCTCTTCCACCTTATTTTTCTTACTACCTGCTTCTATACCTTACCTTGTCTATACATATACCTATATACCTACACCTCCTTCTTCTACTTTACACCGTCAATTTGAGCAAACTGGTGCCCCTTTTATTTTTCCTCTTAAAACTTCACACTTCTCTCTCTCTTTCTCTTTCTCTCTACAATTCATATCTCTAACATCTTAAGATATGTATTTTTCACACTTCTTGTGAAAACTATCGATCACTAGAATCATCGCGTTTTATCCCTTCCTTTTTTTTTCGTGGCTTTAAAAATTTCAAAACTTGAGAAATATATTGACCATACATTTTTTCTTTTTTTTTCGCAAATATATCTCAATATATTTTATCTTTCGATATACTTATCGCTTATAAATTAATATAATAATAATTTTAAGCAACTCTATGTTTTCCTCTCTCATATATTATATATGCATATAATATCGACGAAACATAATAATCATATTTAAGCATAAGTACAATATAAGCAACCTGTCGATATACCCGGCATATGTCTTTGAATACCACTACCACAAGTATACTCCACCTACAATCATGAATACCCTATTATAAATATATATATATATATATATATATATATATATATATATATATATAGTAAAAGTATAATCCGCCGGTACCACGTCCGAATCACGCACGCGCTCACCGAATATACAATTGTTTCTTACTTATACATACTAGTATAGGTACTTACATAGGATCGAAAAAAGACTAAATTTTCAAGGCGCGATTAGAAACTCAAGCTGTGTGTTTTAGGCGCCTTGGAAATAAAGTTCCAAGAACACATCCTTACATCCCTATATAGTCCAAAGCATAAAATCGGATATCGACAAGGGAGAAGCTATAGCAAACGTATATATATATATACATCCATACATATACATATACAGAAGTCCAAGAAAAATTTTAGTGCGTATGCTGCTTATACATACCTATCCTGTAAATGTCGTAGTCGTCGTCGTCGTTGAAGAAAAAGGACCCCCCGTGCGTTAGACACCGTAAAACTTAAGAGCTCTATCCACCCCCTTCCCCCAAGTATATACCTGTACTATTATAATATAAGCGCATATATACCTGCCGCTCGCACGCGTTCAGCCTCTAAAAATATATAGGTATATATTGTGGTGTGCTCTGCTGAGTTTTAGTTATAGTAGGTGTCCTCCTACTGGTGAATTTTACTTGTAGTGTTCGCACCAGCAGCAGCTTGTTAAAGAAATATTAGAGGAGGCTGGCTATGGCTATAGTTGGAGGTAGTATATATATATAAGGAACCTATATAGGGTGTATATACTCGATCTTTTCGACACCTTGCAAGCCACGAACTGGACATCGTACGGCGACGTACCTTTGTTGTATGTATACCTGTATTGTAGAGAAAGAGAAAAAAAGAGAGAGAGCTACTTTTGCTGTTTACGTGCCACGCCGGTAGTAGTAGTAGTATAGTAGTAGTATAGTAGTAGTAGTAGTAGTAGTAGTAGTAGTAGCCTGGTGTGTAGACCAGAGTCTCGATCGAGATACTTTGTACTCTTGACAGAACAACAAAGCAATCGTGTATAACTCGACAGATTGCTACTCGGCCGTTCATTTGAACTTATGCCTCTGCTCAACGTCTACAAAATAGTTATCTACTGTACATATAAACATTACGAAATCAAATATTATATATAGCTTACATACTGACATAACAAAAAAAACTGCAAACTATTCTAAATTTATATTCGTGATTATTTTTTTTTTTATTTCATTATTTTAAAAACGTCCTCTTCTCTTTTACAAGACTATTTTTCTTTGAGCGATGTTCTTTCCAACTTGTGTATTCCGTGGTGCACAAACGATGGCAACAGACGTCGTCGTCGTCTTCACGTGGCTGACCACTTGACCCACCATCCGTGCCATAAGTGGCATTAATTAATACCTGCTATTCAGTATTATGATTATATTGTACACGTGATCCCGTATACTAATAGCGTCGAGTGTATCAGGACTCTCTCTAAAAGATTCCAAATGTGACTGTGCACACAAATTCAGAGGGCCTTTTAGATATACCTATACTTGTTGAATATAATAGAATCGTCATCCTGATTTTGTCATTTCAATTGAAATATATAAATAGAATTTCATTATAAATATATTGAATTGTTGTTATTTTATTTCTGAGGATATTATTTTCCATTTCAGAAATTTTAAATATTTTACCTTTTTTTTTAATAACTTTAACACGAATAACAAAGTAATTAAATAAAAAAAAAAAAAAAAAAATTGGAAGTGTTTTTCTTCGCCTCAACTCGCCAAATTGTGTTTTTCTTTGTTTCTACACGTCAAGTTCTATTAGTTTTAGTTTAACATTTTAAATTGTGTTGTCTATCGTAATATGTACAACGCAACAATAAATTAGATCTTTTTTCTTTATATTAATTTAATTTCATATGGTTTTACAATTTATCTAACACAAATAATTTTTTACACATTATAAATATTATCATTAAACGTATACAATTGCGTTAAAATATTTAATATGATGAAATGACAGGAAGAGCTTTAATTTCTTCAATCGATAAAAATCCATCATTGTTTTTATCCGCTTCTTTAAAATGCTCATCATAAAATTCACGAGTTGAGTTAATCCTTGGATTATAAGCATAAGATGTAGCTTCATTGATACTAAGTAGACCATCATTATCTGTGTCAGCCATTTCATAAACATCTTCGATATAAATGGATGATGATTTAATCGTACTTCTCTTACGCCGATGAGTTAAAGAATAAATTGTTTGGTCAAGATCGTCCTGCTGATAAACTGCAGGTGAATTTTGATAATCAGGCGAAGGTTGACACAGTGGAGGTGAATTTTGATAATCAGGAGGATTTGGATAATCAGGTGGATTGTAATAATCAAATGGATTCTGATGAACACCTGTATTTGGAGGAACAGGAACATAATCAGGTGGATTGTAATAATCAAATGGATTCTGATGAACACCTGTATTTGGAGGAACGGGTACATAATCAGGTGGATTCTGATGAACACCTGTATTTGGAGGAACAGGAACATAATCAGGTGGATTGTAATAATCAGGTGGATCCTGATAAAGACCTGTATTTGGAGGAACTGGTGGAGCTGGGGGTTCTATCTCATCACAAGATTTACTACATCTTCCTGTGCGGCATCCACCTTCACAATTACATCCAATAAGAGAGCAGCCGCCGTATCCACAAAATGGTGTTCCTTGAGTACAATCGCCACAGAAATACGTACCTTCTATAAGATTATCCGCACCGTGGGTATGACACGAGCTTATCTCTTTTCTTTTACAACAAGGCTCATCTGCCCAATACTGTCCGTCGATTAAGCCAACTGAAAACAGCTGTATGATAGCTAGTATTAATAATGTGACGTAGTTGCACCGTAACATTATCACATTGAAAATTGAATGGATAAGTTGTGAAATTTAATATCTATATAGAGAGTTTCGTTCTACACCAGACTGCTGAGCTTCTGAATGTAATAATCACGTTAGATGTGTTTAACAACTATTTACGCGCGCGCCAGAATGAAATTTGTTAGGTAGAGGATCAACGTATTTATACTCTTGGCACTATAGAACACCTTGATTTAATATTGTAATGAATATGTTAGGTGTTCGCATAGCTTACGTGCGCAATAATATTATTGAAAAACTTATTTGAGGATACGTATATCACAATGCTCTATAAAAAATTTCAATCATTGAAAAAAAAAAAAAAAAAAAAAAATTAAATTACTAGTTCTGCATATTATTTCCGTGCAGATTTACGACAGGTGATTAAAACATAAAGGTCTATCGTTGATAAATTGGATTTTTAACATAATTCTAATTATTATTATTATTTTTTTTTTTTATGTAGACATTAATTTTTAAGTTCTTTCTGAATCATAATTTAATTTTTACATCTAATAAAGACTTTAATTATAAAAAGTTATTTAATTTTGTTTATGTTACTCGGATCTATTTTAATATACAGCTATTTTAATATTTAGTAAATCAATTTAGCTATAGGCGAATAAATTAAAAGAAAGCTCAAAAATAATCCTTATAAATCAGCAACGTAATATACGATTAGTTAATCGTTGAAAAATAGAAAACCCAGCTATATAGGGGTGGGCATAAGGTAGTTTTGTGTCCCCTCTCTCTCTCTTTTGCCTGTATACATACCCATAAGATTTCCATTGCCGGCTGTACCAGCTATACTACAAGACCCTATATTGTATTGTCGTATTTAGACCCGCAAAGAAGGCTTTTATCCCTCCTTCCTTCTCTTCTCTCTTTCTCTCTCTTTATGTACCCTACCCTCTGGTCTCTCTCGCACCAGCAAAGCTTGCGCCTTTTTTTTTCCAATGACAGGGCCAGCCGACACCTTTTATATATATCAGCAACCCAAGAGGGGCCCCTGTGTGTGTATGTGCCACCCGGTGGTGTTCCCCTCATATATATATTTAGGCCCACACCTCGAGAGGAGGTAAATCGTGCCGCCGAGGATTCTAGCTTCTACTTGGACATTTGTAGGATTTTGGAAGCAGCATAGTATTGCTTAGGGGCTCGTAAATTTTGTGTTTCTTTTTTCTGATGGAGCCCGCCCGCCGACCATGGTTCTCTGTGTATGGTAGAGGCGCTAGAGGTTCAAATGAAACAGAAGTGACTGAACGATTGATCCCTCGTGAAATTTGAATTTGCCCTGCGGGGCCTTTGAACTCTCTATCTTTTTTCCTGTACGTCGTCGTCGTGTGCTGCTTTAAGCATATACACGCGTGCGCGCGCCCTGCTTTTCCTTTTCTATTTTGCTCTTTCTCTTTTTTTCTTCTCGTAAGAGTAACGTGTGTGTGTGTGTGTGCGCGTATTATGGGGCGGTGACTTCCTTTAGCGCCAAAAGTTAAAAGGAAGAAGAATACTGTATGTAACACACGCGTCGTCTATAGGGGGATAGAGAGCCGTAAGTTTTGTTCGATTTCCTATATATATATTGAAGGGAGGATCGAGGAGCGGCCTGACTTTGACGTTTTTTCAGGATGGGTGGTTGACTTTAGTTTTTGGTTTACACATACCGGTCTTCTTCTTTTTTTTTTTTTTTTTTTTTTTTTTTTTTTTTTTTTTTTTTTTTTTTTTTTTTTTTTTTTTTTTTGTGTTTTTCTTTTTTTTTTTTTTTTCGTCATATTTCTTTTTAGTATATTTTATGGTTTTTTTTTTGTGGTTCTTTCTGACAGAAATGGAAACTTTGACAGTTTTGTCAGAGGTGAAGACAAAAAAAAAGAAATAGGCTGGATTCTTTTTTTGAGGGACGTGTATGAGATTTTTTTTCGACGTGGGTGAGGAGATGGACACGCGGTAGGGGATATTGAGCTGTTGACGGCTATATGTCAGCTAAATTTTGTATTAAGTTTATTAATGTTACCTATAATGACGGCATCTGATCATAGATTACTCATAAAAAATATTTAAATAATTAATTTTCCATTTTTAATATTCATTTTCAATGTTTTATCAATCGACTGCACACATAATCTTAACAACTAATATCTACACATTAGCAAAATTATTAAAATAAATATATAATACATACCCGAACGTATCTGCAACTTCGTCATGTAATACATATTAACAGCTCGCTGAGGCTGCGAGGACGGATTGGTTGCTGCCGTCTCATTTTGCAGCGTACATATGGTCTCCTGCATAGGCGCCAGAGGATTGACCACAAAGGAAAATGCCGCAGCTTGACATTCGGGTTCCTCACGACACCAACCTTGACACTCGTATAACGACAGATTGCGTACGGTGTAATACGACGTACCTCGGTAGTCATGGTCCGTTAATTTTTCGAAGGCCGTTCGCGCTGTAAATAGAAAATTATATGTTATATATGTTAAAATATTTTGTGGTATAGTTGCTGGAATTTTTGAACAGAAGGGATGGATGTTTGTGAGTACCTACTTAAGTTATTTTTTCTTGGGAAATGTTAATTGAGCTTTTTTTGGGGATGCATATGTGCTTTTATACTTTTGATACTTTATTATGTATACTAGAATCAAAACACGTCTTTCACGCCCTGATATTTGAGTTCTTAGATATGAACATATATATATATTTTTTTTAAATTTAATTTTCCTTATAAATATTATAAAAAATGTAATTTCATCTTAATTCTAAGCTTATAGGTTTTAGGTTTTATTTTTATGTTTCGGATCATAAATAGTAATTTAGGTCTAAATCAGAAAAATGTTTAATTTTCGCGTTTTTTTTCCTTAGCAAATAAGAATCATAAAAAAAAAATAAACATAGGCATTATTTTATAAACTCGACGGTAGTTTTATAAATAAAAATTATTGGCTATTCCGTTATTGAATTAAAAATTTTCATACATTGTCAGTTTACTTATTTAAAAACACCGTTGTCACTGTTATAGATTTATCAGAACAAAATACACAAGAGCTTTTATAATTCAATACCAGTAAATAATACATATGGCACGTATAGATCGATCCTTTTATAAATATAATATACAACGACGTTTCTGAAGTCGTGGCTTAGAAATTCTCCTAGCGAATCGCGCGCGTGTACACTACCGATTTATATATGTAAGAAGAAGGGGTAGAAAGGAAGGGGAGAGATCTAGTTTATAAATCTGTAACTAGCATCTTTCGCGAGTTTGAAACAATTGAAAGCGTTATTTTACAGATATCATTAACATACAATGCGAGATGTACGTATATAAGTTTTTGTTCAAGCAATTGATAATCGATAAATAATATTATAAGGTATATAATATAATATATAAATATAACCGGTCGATATTTGTACAGTGTATTATCAAGATTTTAACTTTTATAACTTTGCTTGTTTCTTACTCGATTTTGTCATTAATTTTTATATCATGTTATTTTCATGTTATATATGATTTCCCGATTGTGTTTTCCCTTGAAGCATTTTAATCTTATATAGACGATAAAGGAGGTTAAGAGTATATGCAAGATTAAAACTAAAATTCAATGCTATATTTATATTGTGTTTATTTATACGTATCATTGAAAAATATTATGAAAGCATATTGTATAGCTCGTGTGTGGCAGGTAGGTAAATCTTAGTGATGCGTATGTGTATTCAAAACTATGCCTTTGGGCAAGGTGTATATATTAATATACATAGAGTTTAGCTTTAGCTTATATAAATATTGAATATACGAAAGAGTAATATAAGAAATATGATACTTACCCGGACCAGCCAAGGCACCAGTGAGGATGGCCAGGACTAGAAATCCCGAGGCGACGGAGGCGTAATTCCGCGACTCCATCTGAAACAAGAAAAGAAAAAAAAAATTGAAGGCCACGTTACTTAATTGCATTTTGCTCTTAGTACATACTCCCAACATTTTCTTTCCCTCCCTTACACCTATACTCTTTAACCCTTTAGCCGTTATCGACAAAAATAGTTACTGCCTCTTCTGCTCATTCTCGCTCTTATTTCTTTTCCCCTCTCTTTCTCTCACGACCCAAGACAAGCCTGTTCAGCCCTTTTTTTTATTTCTTTTACAACAACCTTATACCACCCGTGTGCTCTCAATTTTTCACTCAGGTTTTAACCTTTTTTTTTTCTCTTTCTTCTCTCTTAGCAGTATACATATAGCTTTTGCGCGATTCGTGCAGCTCGTGAAAAAGCACGAACACACAACGTTCCCAATCACCCACCTTGAAGAATTTAAAAACAATTGTCTCGTTAGCTCTCTAAAGCGGGTGGAAGGCTAATCTTTATACTGTATAAGCGCCTAAGCAAGAGAAAGAGAGAGAGAGAGAAAAGATAGCTGCTGACCTATCGGTGTATAGGATAGACAGCAGCATCTGGTAAAAGTAAGAAAGACAGACGCTTCCTGCTATTCTTCTTCTTCTACTTTATTTGCCTGCTATTTATTCGGTACATGTACATATATTTATGTACCTATATATATAAATACTATATAGCGCCTGCCAGACTTACTACCCGGCTGTCCGACCGACACATCTGGCTGCGATCGCTCACTTCCAGCTTGCATGTGTATATATATACTCTCATCCTCTCTCTCTCTCTCTTTCTCTTAGTTTCTTTAAAAGGAGGGGGGGGTTATTTTATATATACCCTATATCGATTTCTCTCTTCTACAGGTTAGTGTGAATATGTTTAGGTTTATATTTACGGAAGGTTGGAACAGGTGAGAGACTTAGAGGGGTCTAGTACCTATACCTTAAGAGAAAGATCAGGTACATCGGGGAATAAGGCTATTATTTTATTGGAGGTCAAAATATTACAGTATACCTGCATAGAGAAATAGTAGTAAAGGTGTAAAATGTACGACGTGACCTGGTAGCTCCTTTCTACGATTTTATTATTTTTATTGTTTTTCTTGGCAAGTGTTATATTGCGATTTTCGGATATAAAAATAAATCATGGTATTACTATATATAATTATATTATAAAGTTTTTCTTCATGAAATTTTAAAAAAGTTTGAAAATTTATAATTATATGTTGTAATAAGTTTTATATATTTATTCGCAAAGTAAATTATAAGTAAATTTATTCGGAATGAAAAAATAGAATAAAATAAATTAAGAAATTCCATTGTCGTGTGGTAACAAATAACTATACGTGTATATATAGACAGCGTTACATCCTGAAACATCATCATCATCATAATCATCATAATCATAATCATCTTGTTGCTTGGTCTTTTTACTCTTAAGTTAAAAAGTTGCTGCTGCTGTTGCTGTTGCTGTGCACCCCCCTTTTGCAGTCTCGTGGTAAAATATGCGCGCAAGAAAAATCAAATTAGAGCCAAGATAGAAAAAGAGACTATAAGAAAGGTTGTGGGGCGCGCATGTATATATATCGTTGAAGAAGCAAATAAACCAATTTTCCCGAGGTTTCTTACAGAAACGCGCGCAATCATTTATTTTTTGGTCCTTTCTCCTCTATACTACCATCACCACCAGTACTATAGGCACTCTTTCCTTCTTTTCCAAGCATAGCATAGTCTTTCTCTCACTCTTTCGCTACAAAATTGCGCATCCGCATTCGCTGTGCCTCGTTAAATCAAGAGCCCCGCGGCCGCTACCACCACCACCACCGCCAACTCTTTGGTACCTACACAGGATAAGGCGACGTTCGTTCCTTCGTTCGCTCACTTGTACGTGCGGGCGCGGCAAAGAAAGGCACTAGGAATAAAAAGAACTTAAAAGAAGAAGGAAGAGGGGGAAAGAACTGCTCCGCCGGAATGATAAGATTGCTATGCACTATGCGGTGGTATATCCAAGAGAGTGAGTGAGCGAGCGAGTGAGGGGGAAGCGTGCGAATGGTTGAACCAGCGTTTTTCCGGAGTAAGATGAAGACGAAGTCAAGAAGAGAAAAAGAGAGAGAGAGAGAGAGAGAGAGAGAGAGAGAGAGGAAGGTAAGGTAGTAGCAAGGAATAGATTGTAGAAGTAATAGTACAAGCGGACAATTTCCTAGCTCGCGTAGAGTACCTATAGTTGGTTGGCTCGTAAAACCGGAGCGCGAAGAAGAAGAAGAGTAGCAGCAGCAGCAGTATATAAGAGCATAGCCCAGCTGCTCGCATATAACCGCTTAACAACAGCAGCAGGAGCTATAGTCTAAGGCTGTTATATATAGGTATATAGACCTGTACATATAGCTGAAGCTGAAGTTGCTGCTGCTGTATGTAGTAGTAGTAGATATCGTCGACGATTTGATTGTCGGACCGATTACCGCAATTTGTCCCGATACGCCCTGCTGAAAATACCCTTTAAACGTTTTTGCCTTTTTCCTCTTTCTCTCTCTCCTTGGCACGCGCTGCTTCCTGGTATCTAGAAAGAGAGAGAGGCTCTATCCTCAAGACTCGTTTTGCTTTCTTTAGCTTCTTCTACAGAGTTACTTTGCTACATCGTCTTTCTCTTCCTCCTCCTCCTCCTCCTCTTTGTCCATGTACTACGGACGGACCCCAAGAGAGAGAGGAGAGAGAGAAAAAAGAGCTGCCTAGCAATTAGCGCGAAATTACACGGAGTAGGCTGCAGCGGAATAGGGAAAGGAGTAGCAGCAGCAGTATCGTGTACTACCTGCTAAAGCTAAGCTTCCTTCACCAGCAGCAGCCAGCACCACCCCTGCTGTTGTATGCTCTGTAGGTGTACCTCTTACTATATGTGCTCTTCCTCATTTTTTAGCTTATTCTATATACCGCTCTCGCTCGTCTTCTTCTGCTGTAGTATATAGATACATTTCACTCGTGGTGGTAGTATGGGTCGTTTTATTATTTGCTCGTCTAGGGCGACGTGTATATATACATTTATACCTATACAACAAGAGAGACTAGTCTCTCTCTTTTTCAGCATATCTTCCTGGAAGTAATACGTGCACCACCATCAGCAACAGCAGCAGGAGCAGCAGCATCAGCTTTTCTCTCGTATACAGCAACGAGAAAGACGATATCCCATCCGTCCTTTCTTTTTCGTATACTTACTCTTCTCACAGTCCTCCTCCACCCTCTCTCATCCTGACTCCGTATCTATCTTTCTACGCTCACAACAACCCGCATATATATGTATATCTATACACATTTCTTATTGCTCGTGAAGTTTAAGTTCAGGTATGCACGTATACTTATACATTATACAGGCGCGCGCGTGTGTGTGTGTGTATATATATACGCTTTAACTCTCACTTTTTTTTTATTCTTTTATTCTCTTTAACGTTGCATGTGTGATTATCCATAACTTGCTTGCTTGCTTGCTCATATTATGCCTGACAACAAATCAGACTTAGCACCTTGGCTAAAATTAATAACGCCTCTTAACGAGCTTTATCTCCATACACACACACACACTCACACTATCATACGCGTCCTTACTTTAAGTGTGTGTATGTCTCAGCAGTTCTAGGTATGTGTACATAGGTATATAAATATATATGCATACGCTTAAGGAAGGGAAAAAAGAAAGAGCTGGTATACTGCTGATTGCGCCTGGGGATGATTCTCTAAGACGAGAGCGCTATATAGCAATATATACAAGTGAGCTTGGTAATTCTATGCGCACAAGGGGGTATGAGGAAGGGAGAATGTATATACATATATAACTACCTGGAAAAAAGTTTTGTGCGCACTTTTTACTCTTCGTACATAACATATACAAAGTGTTGAGAGCAGGGTTGCGAGATTATGAATTGGCTAATTCACAAGTCCTAAATCCTTTTTGATTTTGGAATTGAGACCAAGTCCAATTCACAAATCCTTTTGATTT
>JAPYZE010001071.1:0-121319 GCA_030522805.1 Leptomastidea abnormis
TATATTACATGTGTATGACTAGAACAAGAGCAACACAGAACACAGCACAGGAACAGCACAGAACAAGGGAACGGAACCCTATGTAGAATCAGCCCTGCATACAGTAAAATGAATAAAAAAAAATAAGGGCACACCCAATGAAAATTGGAGCATTTTGACCGTGTACAATTTTTTTCTTCTTCTTATTTCATATGCACCTAGATATATACACTGTGCAATCGTTCGTGACAAAAGGCCTAGGATAAAAACTGGGACGGAACAACGAGTCGTCATTGAGAAAAAGAGAGTGAGAGAGGGAGAGGCAAAGAGCATCTGCTGAAGAAAAGAAGTAGATACGCCTCGGGACAAGTTGCAGATAAATCGTAGCCTCCTTCTCTTCTTGTGGTTGCTTTTGTCATGGAATATCGATTCCATGCGTCCGCGACTTTTCCCTTACCCCCCCCCCCTCCTTCCATCTCGCTATTTTCTTTTACAGGTCACTAAATAACGTTCCATGTACTCTGAATTTTTCTAGCATTTTATATTATACTTAAATAGAAAATCAAGCATCCGCATAATTTTTAGTCTTTCTATTATCGATTCCATCGCTTAATTTTCTACCCTTTACTCGTCCCGTCTGTTGTTTTCGCTCGTGTTTTGCTTTCGCATCAGAGGCTTTTCCTGGAAAAGCACTCGATGTTTTAATCGCTAATGGAATAAGTCCCCGAACGTTTTAATGAATAATGATTGAGCTTGATTTCCGGGAGTAAGAGTAGAGGACCGATTGATTTCGAATTATGGATTTCGAAGGGTTGAAAATGCATTTTGTCGTATGTAGCTCGAGAGAAAATTTGCCTGGTGGGATATGGGAGGGGAATCCCCCTTGTTTCATCTCCTCACTTTATGTATATATTACGTACGTCATTGGTTAAACATGCGTGTTACAGTTTTGCGCTTTAAAATTACCGGAGGCAGATGATGTTTATATTAAATTTGCATATTGTAAAATCCAAACATTCTCGACGCGGTGCGTATATACGTAACTCAATTAAAATTGGATTGTTAGCCACAATATTTTGTATGAAAAACATTCATCCCTCCCCTAAATGAACCGAGATATATACTTCGTTGTTATTGTTTTGTTATAAATTCTACCGTAACAAAATATTAAATACCAACTATAACGTACCATTAGTAAAAAAAGAAAAAAATAATAATAATAACCGACCTCTCTCCCCTGTAATTCCGACGTCTTTATTATTCAATGGAATCCAACAGAAAATTTTATTCTCGACCATTACAAGCTCGTATTTATTTGATATTATAACATAGCACGAGCTGACATTTGTGTCGTGTATAAAGACCAATCGGTAAACGAAATAGACATGATATTCAACTGCCGACTGCATACCACATCCCCTAACCACCACTACACCCTACCTCTTTCTCTCTAACATTCCGCGTAACCACCTCGTGCGGCAAATCCAATTTCTCGTCTCGTTACATTCGAGTCGTGCTGTGTTGCTCTGCGCTGCAATCCATTGTTTCTCGCCTTGGATTGTCTAAGCTCTGCTTGTGTGTTGTCTTCTCTTATATACTTGAGTCGACCATCTAGAGTTGTACTGCTACTACCACTAGTACTGCTGCTGCTGCTGTGGCAGATGTGTTTCTGGAATTCAAGTGAGAATTGGTGTCGTATATCGATTTCCGGTACATTGGTAATGTTTTTCTCCTGCTGCTTGGCTTTTAGCTTTACCTATTTATTCTCTAAGTGCTATAAATGATTTTTGTGTTTGAAATTTTGATGTTAATTGGGTGAATTTGTTCGTGGTTACTTAATTTACTTAAATTAACTTATATTTTCATCGGAATAAATTTCCGAAAACTTCAAAATTTAATGGTAATTTACAAACCTCGTATAGATAAACATACTGCGAAAATTTCAATGTTCCTTATTACCTTGGTTTGCTTTCACAACCACAAAAACACAGCAAAACGTTGTGGGGTTGCTCTCTCTCTCTCTCTCTCGCGAGAGATCCTCGCGAGGTCTTACACACCATTGCTCTTTCACAGGGTTGGTCCCGAACAGCGACGACCATTGTGAGACCGAGAAAGTCTGGTGGATAAAAACGAGGTATAGAGAAAAAGAAGAAGAGAGAGAGAGAGAGAGAGAGAGAGGAAAAAAAAGAAGAAAACCACCAGCAGTAGCCGAGAGTCCTTGCTCAGCACTGAAAAAGCACATACACCAGAGTGTATGTGTGTATGTGGCGAGCTGTGCCGAGCCGAGCTTTCGTGATAAAAAGAAGAGTGGGACTGGCTGGGAGTGAACGGGTATAAGCGGCGCTGCAGAAATAACAGAGTACGAGGATAAGAAGGAGAGGGTGGCGGGGGAGAAAGGATCGCGAGGGCGGAATAACGAGGAGGGGATGTGGTGGTGGTACTGCTGCTGCTGCTGCTGCTGCTGCTACGACTTAATGAATTCTCGCGAGAGATTCAGCACGCCGGAGGGACCTTCTTTGCTCCTCCTTACCTCTTTGCTGGAGCACTGTACTATTCTTTTTTTTTTCAAACTTCAGTTTCTTTTCTTTTTTTTTTTTTCTCATTCGACTGCTTCTTGAGAGCTGGACAGCTGGCCGAGTCGTTTTTTCAGATGCCGCTGGCCAAGCAGAAAATCAAAGCCAGACGAGAAGTACATTTGCGCTGGAGGCAGACAGTGGGGTTGCTGGATGGTTTTACGTTTTGACAAAATCTACGCCCCCTTTTTCACACAATCATTATTTAAGAGCTGATAATTGATTCTAAATGAAGATTGTCACGGTTTTTTAAAGATTTTACATTTTTATTATTTTTTTTTTTTCTTACTTTGCTGCATTTCAATTTTGTTCGCTTCATAAAACCATTGAATATTCACTTAATTTAAAAAAAAAAATTTACATATCTAACCATTAATCTAGGTAAATCTTGCAAATAAAAAAAAAAAGAAGAAGAACAAAGTTCTCGAGAGAGTTTTTATTAAAAATTTTAAATTAGATACTTATGCAGAACCAAGAGAGAGAAATAGAGTAAACGTACAGCTTTTGCTTGCAGGCAACATGGTAATTAGTTTGAAAAATTATATAATGGTTCATTTTTTTATTTTTTTTTTTATTTTAATCCTTTCTGTTGAATACAACGATGAAAAGGATGTACACGTTAATAATGTACACTTTTATCCGAGCTTAGATTTTTTTTTTCATGTAAAACTTAAAAAAAAAAGAGTTTTCAATTAATTTTCAAGCTTAAGTATCTCATTCCAGCGCTTCATTTCACTATTTTACATAACCCGTACTCTGTTAACCTTTTCTTAATTTTATTTAAACAAGCATACAGTCAAACATATGTTATTCTTTTTCTTTTTTTCTCTCTCTCTCTCAACTCCGTATTTTAATCACTGTTTATTCGTCACAGCAGCGAAACTCACCAAACCATTCCTCTCCCTCTCCCTCTCTATTTTACCATCGAAAAAAACTTTTATCACCGAATAGGTATATTATACACCCACGCGCGCATCCGTCCATCAAGAGATGCCAGAAAACTTTTACAATATCAAATTCAATGCCAGTGAAAGGAGGGGTAAAAGGGAAGAAGACGAATCATATCTCAGACGCGAAATTAATAATGCAAAAAGAAAAAGAAAGAAAGTGATGCAAGAAGAAAAGCCGCGGGCGTCTTAGCCTTCCCTAGATGCTGCTGTCTACTACCTAAAATAAATCGAAAGCTGTGCGCGTTCGAGGGTGGATAAATGGACAGTAGTAGTAGTAGTAGTAGTAATAGCCCACACCCTACACGATGCTCGTCATTTCGACGGCTGCTTTAATCACGGATATTACTGGCGTTTATTGAGTTACGCTTGCAGTAAACCCTCATATATATCGATGCTTCATCTATAGCACGCGGAGGGAGCGCAGCAATCTCTCCCCTCCCCATCTTCTCTTTTCTCTTTGGTAAATGGGAGAAGCTACTGTTCCGCCTCTGTTTGGTTTGCGCGTCGAGTCATTCTGCTATCCCTCTTGGGAGGGGAACAAAAAAACCCCGGATGTCGATGCTTATCGGGAAATGGAAAATGATACGTTTTCTTTTCCCACGCCCCCCTACCCCCTTACAGTTACGTGAGTACGTCTGTAGGAAAGTTATTTTTATAGATATATGATGGTGCAGTACACGCCCAGTGTTTGCTCTGGAAAGTCGAGCGAGAAATTTCGTATTTTTCGGTTGTCGATCTTGTAATGTTAGCGAAAAAGATAACGAAAAGGTGTATTTTTCTGTAGGTATATGAATCGAGTTTTGTTTGATTTGGTAATATCGTCGTTGAAAAAGTTGCCAAGCATCAATAAATTCGCAACTTCATTGAGCATAAAAACTTCTGTCTATACTTATTTGGTTTCACCTTATCAAATGCAAGCTCAAATAAAATTTCATTCAATTTTCTTGATCTTAAATAAATATGAATTTTTCTCTAATTTTCAATCGAATGAAAAAAAAATCGAAATATAAAACGTCATTCAAGCCAATAAAAGAAATAAATTGAAAAAAAAAAGAAATAGCTAAAAGCACATACATATTGTGTCCTCTGAACATACACACTATCCTTTTCCCCATCAGCCGCAAGTTCGATCAATCAGTCCATCCTTCTGTCCAAAACGACAACGACGAGTAGCAGCAAAAGTCCGTCGACTCTCAACGAGATAGCGCCGTCATTTCTTTGCACCCTCTTACGCTATACCATCTCCTTCTCCTCCTCCTACTCCTCCTTCTCATCGGGTACTACTGCCATACGACGCCCAGGACCAGCGGAAATAAAACGCGAAATAAACGTTTCCGGTGAACGTGTGCAGAGCAGACGTTATGTGAGAGAGGAAGGGTAGTAAGATCGATATTAGTATATAGATGTACGACGAAAAAAGGGCTCTAGGATTTAACAGCCAACCCGAGAAAGAGAAAGAGAATTTTTGCACAGCCCGAGTTTTCTTGTCATCCTCTGCGACACTTTATATATTGATTTGTTCAATCGTTTCGTGGTCTACGTTGCTGCTGCTGCTGCGATTTAAACTCGTTCACTGGCTCTTTTGCTTTGCAAGTTGTTTCATTATACGCTGGTTCGATAAATTTAATTTACGCTAGTCTGATAGCTATGTACCTATAATGTATTTATGCAAATGGGCATTGTTTTCTTTTGTCCCTCTTTTTTTTAGCAGAGACTTGTTTTGCTTGGGAAAAAGTTTTCAAAGTAATTTTCAAATTATGGTTGAGTGAATTTCTTTTTTATTTTATAGAGATATAAAAACTGAGAATTTTTTTTAAGGTTGATTGTAAGTTCAAATTTAAATAAATTCAATATAATTATTGTATTTTTATACGTTTTTTGTATATTTATATAATCTTAGTAGGGATTTACATAGATGTAAGGTTTCTCCTTTAAGTTACAGAGTAATTGTTTTGAATGAATATAGTTACATCGTTAATATACTTTTGATCATTAAATTAAACGTTGTTCCAAAGCTCTTCTGAACGCGTTAACTCTAGTAAAGCGATTAATTTTACAGACATTAAACGCTAACTAAAAGCTGTATAAGCCGAAGAGTAATAATTTCGATTAAATTATATAAGATTAAATTTGACTTTGTAATCAACATTAATGATCAATTTTTTAAAAATAAAGTTAATTAAACTTGTCGAAATTTTGTAAGAACATATCGAAAAAACCAAGGGAATAAGTAAAATCGATGAACATCTCTCGTGTTCTCTACAAAAAAGAAAAAAGAAGAAGAAGAAGATGAACATCAATGAAATCGTGAATTCGGTTTTATGAGCATGATAATTCCGAAGGATTTCTATTCGGCTTCATCGAGCCGTAGAAATCCGATTTGAAGCTGAATAGTTTCATTACAGTTGCTAGTTACGAAATTGATTAGTTTTCAGGCTATTGGAATATCATATAGTTTATATTCAGTTCAATTGTCAAAGTCAATTTTATTATCGTTTTTTTTCCTTCATCAATCTATAAATCAACAAGTAAAAAGTGATTAATCTATCTAATAAAGTAGTAAATATCACACAAATCAAATATAAGAGTAAATTAATGTAAGTTTGAAAATTTTAATAAACCACTAAGCATCCCCGTATAGGTATATAGAGGTTTGCAGAATGGAATGTAATTTGAACATTTACGATCCCGCATATTAAGCTGATACACGACTATAACATCCGAAACGCGTATCATCAAACACTTCTCCCAATCTCTATCTATCTATCTATCTCTCTGACACGTCTAGTTTATATCTATCCATATGAGCAGTCTATGCCAATCTCTATCCGCTCACGATAATCGTCAACGACACTGAGAGGAATGAAACTCGCTTTAGCTTTGTCGACTTATATCCCACATGTCTATGGAAATTGACAGATCGACGTTAACGTTGAGCGCAACGTCGTGTACATTATTATAATTTATAAAATCAGAAAAAAGAAAATATATTCAAAAATTCTGAAAGGATATTCTAAAGCCCCTTTATCGATCAAATCCAATATTCGTTACATCATAAATTACCCCACAGAAAATTTCATTGCTAAAACAAACACGATCAACACCACAAATCATAGATTTGCGTAACTATCTATCTAGGCATATAACAACCCGTTTACCGCATCAAAGCGCTATTAGAAACCTCGACTATTAGTAACCACACATCTCCCTTCATTCAACTTCCTCAAGAGCGTAAAGCACTGGCACGCGCATCTTTGAGCTCTCAAGCCCGCGGAACTTAATTAAGAGAAACAGACGCGGGAGGTAAAGTTGCGAGGCCTATAAGAAGAAAAAAAGGTGACATAGAGAAAGAGAAAGTTGAAGAGACCGAAGTCTCGAAGGGCTTCTCACCATATCTCTGCTATATATGCTTCGCTTATATGACTAGACTCGCGACGTCCGGCCTATACCCTTTCCACCCATGAATATTAATACACGATAAACTTGTTACACGCGTCGGAGGAGATAATATAATATGTGCTTGTCTTCGATCGACTTGCTGGTTACTCTTCGTGGTTGTTCTGCTGGACTTTACGATTGGCTCGTATACAACTACCAATTCGCGAACGCGATTCTCAATAAAATTACAGACTGGCACTGGTTGGTCTTTCTGTATATCACACTCTTTTTTTTCTGTCTCTGTAGTTGCTCGAGCTTTCGCGGCTTGTTGTGGAAGGCTTTAAAAATGAATTATTCAATTACCAGAGGTGCATGGGATTTTAGTGATTCCGTTTGCTTAGCGAAATACCTACCGTCGACGTTCTACTGAACTTTTCTCTCTTTCTCGCTATAAGGAGGGGGGGGAGGGGAGTGAACGTGAATAAAACATTCGAGTTGCAAGTTTTACGAAAGAGAGAGAGTGAGTAAGAAAGAAACCACTTTTGAAAGTTCTTTAAGTTGAAGCAAGTTTGTTGGGCTTTATTTGGTTTAGCTTTGGGATGTAATTATAAATCGACGAAATTGAAATGAAATACACAGAAAGTACCTAGAGAATTTTATTTTTATTTTTTTTGTTTATTTGTTTATTATTAAAATTGACGTGAAAATAAAAACTAAACAATAAAAAGTCAATAAAAATTTTTGACAAGTGATGATATAGCAGTTGGGTGGTAAAAGCAAAAGTTTAAGAGTATCGACATTATATCTCTCAGTTATGTTCGTCTTTTCAAAACTATATCGCGTAACCTTGTTTACCTTTTATCTTTCTCTATATACTACTCGACTCTTTTTCATCGTAATGTAGTCAAGTCAGTCGATGCACGTACTTTTTTATATATTGTGTATGCATACTTTGTGAGAGTATAAGAATATATGGTTCTCCCACGAACCATTCAGAGCATCGATCATATAAGAATCGATACATATGTATAGAGTGCACTAAGCGTTTCTCTGACATGCTATCAAACACCTAATGGAAGCATTTGCTATTCCATAGGCATCTACTACTATTGTATATAGTTTGTCAAAAATATGTTTTTCTGTAAAAATAGTATTGAGTATTGAATCCATATTTAAAAAAAATTTTTAAATAAACGAATTATAAATGACATGATTTCAGCTTGTTCTCATTAACTAAAAATTATTAAAAATTCACGTTTCTAAATTTAACAAAAGAATTTAAACAAATTTATTTTATAAAAAAAAAAAAATTACAATTCTAATATCTTAAGCAATGTACACCATTAGCATTAGCTGTGTAGCTCAGGTGTGGTTGACACCCTAGTCGTCATTACCAGCAGCGGCACTAGGTCGTTTACCTTAAAACGCTTTATTCACTTCGAGCGTGTCTAGTTCGCTATAGTACATACCTACACACACACACACACACACACACATACATGCATACATACATACAAGCATCTCGAAACTTTTTCATCGCCTCTACTCACTACTAAGCGCGTCCAAGTTGAGATCGCCTCGGCACATTATGTCCCGGTAAGAGGCGTAATGGAAAGGGGGGGCTGGTATATAAGAGAGAAAGGGAAGTGCTGATGAAAAAAAAGAAGAAGCGGGCGCCTCCGAAACAGGGACACTTCATCAGCTAAGAGGCGACCGGTAGCCTCTCTCTTTTTCTCTCTCTCCTTGTGTCCCAGATACGGGATGAACGAGCTGGCCGTTCTCTTCTCTCTTATCCCATCCCTTTCGTGCGCATTCGTCTCGGTTAAGCGAACGAGTCTCCGACTTTTCTTTCCGCGTGCTCGCTCTTCTTCTTTTTTTTTGCTTCTTTTTCCCCCTCGTCCCCCTCTTTATCGCTCTTGTAGCTGTAAAAAAATAGGCTGAACACTCAAAAAAAAGCTTTTTTTTCTTCGAAGCACTCGTAGCAAATGGGTACGACCGAATGAAGCGCTTTTCATCTGGTCTTCTGCGCAACTACGAATTCATATACTAATTTAAAGTTGTCTTAGATATTATATTAATGCTTGATAGTTTGCGTGTAATTTGACGAGGGTTAAAGCTTTTGAACTTTTTTAATCGCATTTCTTATTTATACACACGTTATGTTATTTTTTTTTTTTTTTTTTTCAAAAGAAATTAAAGCGAGTATTAAGAGAATAATTTGAAAGTCGCGTTTGGTGGAAAAGTGCTTGGAGGTAAATTAAACATATTTTTTATCAAAAAAAATTGAGCAAATTTTCCGCTTAAATTAAATTTTCTTTTTAGCAGTAACATCAAATGCAATAAAACGTTTTTTGATGTCTGGCTTCTTTCAAGATACATTATATACTTTTTCTTTACATTTTTACGAAAGTGAGTGAAAGAATAACGCATGGCCTATATTTCTCTTAACTCACGCAAAGGCAGTTCTCTTTCTCTCTCTCTCTCTCTCTCTCTCTTTTTCTTTGTCTACTTTTTTCCGCTAATGCGGAACAGTAGCGAAAGAGTATGTGTGTGGATATAGCGTATACTGACAAGGGATTTAAGTTCAGTAAAAAAAAGAAAATTTTTTTTTCCTTGAACGCCAGGTTTAATAAACTAAAAAATTTAACACAAGCAATCGTACACCTTTACGCTAAAAACGAGAAATCTTCGAGTTTTATGTGTAAAAAAAAAGGGTTGCAGCAGTTTTGCGCACTTATTTTGCAGCGATTTTCGCGACGAAGAAATAATATCGACCCACGCAAATAGTGGGTAGAAAAAAAAAAAGAAAAAAGCCAATTGCCGCAGCGTCGCATAGGTAGGCAAATTAGCTGTTACGCGAGAGGTGGATGGTGGTTGTGGTGGAAAAGAAAAACTTTGGTGTGTACTGTGGGTTTACACGCGCGGGTAATCACGGTGGTTATTAAGCGCGATAATTGATTGGGAGTAGACGCGACCGCGTGCAAGGAACTCGAGGAGGTCGAGGAGGGGAATGGTAATCAACGCTTGGAACCATTATATACCACTACTACTACTCCCTGTTCTCGGACTCTCTTTCTCTCTCGCGTTTGCCACTTCATACTCTCCGACTCCTGCAGCTTGCAGTTCTTTTTTTTCAGTTGTTTCTTTTTTTTCTCTCTCTCTCTCTTTTTTCTTTAGCGCCTATTGTTCTTCGTTTTAGGCCTGTCCATTTTACATTTACATCTGACCCACATCTCAACGCTTTTGTTTTGTGCTATTTTTTAAAAAGTTTGCTTGCGTGTCGGTGAAAAAGACGAGGTTTGAAAATTTTATGCGTTTTAAGAGACCTCTAGAAGCTCTAAAAGCTTGAAATGCAGTGCTTAATGGTTGTACATTCTTAAAAATTCAACAAAATTTATTTTTTCATTTTTAATTGTTTCGTGGATAAAATTATTGATTAAAATTAAATCGTAGTTGTGAGAATATTTATCACCTCTAAGCGGATTTAACTTTTGATTTCCTGTTTCTCGTATTATAATAATAATAATAACTGAAAATTTGGGTCAAAGTAAATCCCTTTCCTATAACTATACATGAGCTAAGGGGGAGTATATGTATATACATAGAGTTTCGAAACTAATTAGGTATGCATCCGTAAGCGTCAAGCTGTCCTCGCTCGTAAAAACTTTAACGGCTATTTTCTTAACTTTCTCATGTTATAAATCACTTATAGTTCACCGTATGAAAGAAAGAGAGAGGGAAGGCTTAAACTTTTAATGAGATAGATTTGCATTCACGCACACAAAATTATCATTTTCATAAACTAAGAGCGAAAAAATTTTTTTAAATGTATAACACATCTATTACTAAATTTTGCAAAATCCACTTAACCAAAAGTCCATTGTCCAATATTTAAAATTTATATATATGTATAACCTACATATATCAAGCATATAACCACACCTGATTATCTCAAAAGCCAAGAATCCCTTCCGTTGTTTATTCGTCAAACATTTGCATTGCCATTTCCAAGAAACTTTGCCCCCGCATTTCCATTCTCGTTAAACTAAAAGGTCCGCTTTTCCACTTCCTCCTCTTCTTCCTTCCATCCTATCATCCTCTTTCCAGTATAAAGCGTCATACCGCGCGTTATCTCGTTTTCCCACGTTCCCTTCATTATTTTTCCGATTACACCGTCTCCATCGCGCCCCTGTGTGCATTCCCTTCTTCCTCATACCCTCGGTTCACGTCTCTCTTTCTTTCTGACACTCCCTTCTTCTAATCCATCCTTTTTTCTTTCTCGTCTTTCTTCTTCCCTGTCTATTTTCAACCCTGACGTTTCTCTCACAATCTCACGTGACATATACTCTCGCAATTTCTTTATTTTTTTCGCAGTCAGCATAGAAGCAGCTCTGTTTGCCACTTAATTTCCAGATCATTCGTCGTGGCTTTTTTCAACTCCGACTAATCAAAATCAAAGTCATCATCACCTCCTTTTCATACCCCAGTGCAAGCTGTGAATACCCCGCGGCTCTTTCTACACCTTCGACTCGCAAGCTGAATTTCCAATGCGCTCCGACGCTATTCTCTCTGTCTCTCTGAGCCCGACTCGCTCTATATATCTTTCGCGATGTGATATATAGAACATGATCGAGAGGAGGAGTAGCCGGATATAGAGCGGTAGTTATTGGATAGCGCGTTCCTTTCTGTCGCGCGCACTCGCTCGACTTCTAATTACGGCCAGCATGTATGTGTCAGTAGGAAGCTATAGCTGCAAGCACATAGCCAGCAGCAGCAAGTGGCCCTCGAATTACCATTTTAACGAGTGCCATCCAGCACCACCACCAGCAGCAGGCTATATATTTATACCCCTTCAAGCATCTCAGCTTTCGGCGGTTTTCGAAGCGAGAATTTTATCTGCCAATCAGTATTAAGCTTGCAAGCTTTCTTTGCGTTTGGAAGCTAAATAATTTTTTTTCTTTTTATGAGGAATGGGATTGAGTGAAATTTCATTTTATTATTTTTTCTTTTGTTTTGTTTGCTTATGAGAATATAAAAGGTGTCGTGGGTGAATCAATAAGGTATTTTCTTCACGGTGCCATTTCAATCTTGGGGGGGGTCTTGCAGTGTAGATATATCCTGAATTGAAAGCTAAGATCGTCTCAAGCTTGGTGCTTTGCCAAGACAGAAAACGTATATAAACCTTATTTCGACCGCTGAAAGCTTTTTATGAACCTTGGAAAATTTTTTAAACTATTTCATTTCCTTTTTTTTTTTATTATTTGATATTACGGTATATAGCTACTTGAAAATTTAATATTGAAAACTGCATTTGATATATCATTTATTATGATTGTCATTTAAAATTTAAATTAAGCAACTTTAGTATATATTATATAAAGCTCATAATTTTTAAGTATCATTTAAGTATCGCAATAAAATGAAGTACGAGATTTAAATAATTCTTGAATACAATTTTATATTATCCAAGCTCTTTATATAAAAAATATAAATCGAGTAAGTTTACTACTTCTATCTCACCTGACGCGATATTGCTTTCGATCGACGATATACCCCTATCATAAAACGGACACCATTCTTTGCCAATAAGCATATCTTTCAAATACCTACTACAAAAAAAAATCAACCAGAATCGTTGGTTGTCCGATTAAAGACAAAACCATACTAGTCGGAGAAACGATCTTGTATCCCACTCGCCACGAGAACAAACCCACTCTACCACATCGCATGGGATAATAACGGTAGTTCAAATTAAAGCTCGGAATAGTGGCCCCGTTGTTCCGCAGCTGAGCCAGTAGTAGGAAGAGAGAATGAGAGAGAGAGAGAGAGAGAGAAATACGAAGAGACAGAAGGATATATAGGAATGCATAGGCAGGCAGGCACGCGAGAGAGAATCTAGCGACGAGAGCGAATAAGCAAAGCAGCAAACTGGCAGTATATATAGAGACGTAGAGGGGGGTAGGGGGAGGGAGCAATCGCCCATACTCGTGGCGATTTAACGAGCCTCGTCCTGCTATAGCACCGTGGCTGCCGTGCAAACATGCCGATAGCGTGGCGGGCCCAGTCAAATTGGACGTACAGCTGATGCTGGGGGGGGGGGGAATCCGTGTGCGAGTACTCGAGATAAAGCTTCTGAATTTTCCTTCCCTTCTATCTCCCTACACGTTTCAAACCGATAGCCCGTAAATCCGGTCGCGCTACTAAATCTCGCGGAAATTAGCGTGGATTTAGGTGGGAAAAGTGTGTGTGTGTGTGTGTGTGCTACTGCTCTGCTGGTTAATGAGATTTTAATGGATTGTAGGAGATGGATTGTAAAAGAGAGAGAGACTTACGAGTGTGTAAGGCTACGTTTATAGAGGGGTATGTGTCCTATGTGGCTTATAGCGTCAGCTGGAGTCGTTTGAGGTTGGCCCCGAGTGGTTTTTGTCCTCGGCGTTATACACACGCGCGCTAGCGCGTGCGTCCGCTGAATTATATGGGTGTAACCGAGTGGAGCTTGTTCGAGGATTAGCAGTGACTTTTTACCGGTCCAAGTATCTGCAGCATTGTTGAATTGCTTTGATGAATGGCTTGTGTCTGTGCGGGAAATGCTTTTCAGTGGTTTTGTTGCTTATGATAATTGAATAGATTAATAATCTTGTATTCTGATGGTTTTTCTTTTTTTTTTTTATGAGATGTAAAAAATAAATGTGATTAAACAGTGACTATTTTTCTTAATTTTTGAGAATATAAATAGAGCTTTACTAATTAATCAAGAAAACTATAATTAGTAGAAGATGGTATTCTAGTAAGCAGTTGCTCAATTTAAAGTCGACTCCAAGACTACTTGATTCACTTGGCTGATGTATCCAAGAGAGAGAGAGAGAGAGAGAGAGAGAGAGACAGAGAGACAGAGAGAGAGAGAGACAGAGAGTAACTTTCCTCTTCGTGAGCTTTGCCCATAAAGATTTAATTGGCATCAGATACCTTCCATTTTTCGCGTAATCACAACTACGCTACTAGCTCGCTTTTCTCTCACACGCACGAGGGGTATCATATAGAGGTAGTAATAGGCTGGGGGGAAGGGGTGGCTAACGATTTTCCCGGGGTAGAAAGCACACGCAAGCTCGGCTTTCAAAAGTCTATGGTAGCGGGAAAGGGATATATGTGAAAGTGAACGATACGGTATATGAACTATATAGCTTGGGATATTGTGCATTTTGTGGTCGTTTTCGTTTTTTTTTTTTTTTGTGGTGAAACTGCCCGATTTGTTTTGATATTTTGTAAAAGAATAAAAAGAATTGATATTTCTCTGGATAAATGATAGTTTTTGCTTTGATTTTTGCTCTGGGTAATTTACTTTTATAGATCTATTTTTTTGTAGCCAAGAGTTTTCATTTGCGTTATCGAAATAAAACGTTTGAGACTATATTTTACATGAGCATTAATGCTGCCATCCACCTACAAAAGTAAAAAAGAAAAATTAATTCAACATATAGTCACACAAAAATATTTTCATCGCGTTATATCAATATATGATATACATTATACATATTCCCGTGTTGGCAATTACGTGCTTCCACTACCCATTCCTCTCTACTCTGAGAATTAATCTTATTTTGATAGCAAAGCCATTATTATAAAAGCCTTCATTAAAATTTAATTTTGCCAAATCAAATAAATAGCCTTGCATTGTGTCATTATTCTTGATTGATGATAATACCTTAATTTTCAACAAATGTATTATAATGTACGTTATTCAATTTATTTGTATACTCACCGATAAAAATTATGATCATCATTAACCGCAGTGCATCTATGTCATGCTGTTCGATAAACTTGAAAAATGACGATTTTTCAAGTTTATTCTTTAAGCTTTCCAAAAAGCACCAACCACACCAAGCTAAAGTGCAAAAAGCCATATATATCCATTTTGAAAAAAGCTCAAATGTTAGAAAAAGCTTTTCTCTAAGAGAGTAAGAAAACTAGAATTCGATCGTGCAAGTAACCCTCCCCGACGTAGTAACCATGTCCCCACATTCTTTCCAGCTCTCCCCTATATGCCCTCGCATGCAAGCACGATCAAGCTTATGGAAGGGGGATGTAGGGTCGGATCTGCACTGGTGCAAAGGGGGAGGAGGATACAAAGAGCAGCTGCCACACGTACTACTCCACACCCCCCCCCCCCCTCTATTTTTGGTCGTCGAGCCGAGGAATTTTCAGCCAATGCATTATTCGCGCCTGAGGGCGCTTTTTGTGTGTCCAACTCTCTCTCGCTAATATATATCGTTTCAGACCTATAGCTACTGCACCGCGCATTTGAGCTTTTTTATTCTCTTTCTTTCTTTCTTTTATTCTCTGCCCCTATTTTACGTGACTGTCGTTTGCGGCGAGTTGAACTTTTGCTCTCGCAATACGTTGTGGATTTTGACATCCGGATATCCCAGCTGAGCTGATATGTCGATGGTCAAGTTAAATCCCACAGAGTGCATTTGTGCAAGTAGTTGATTCATTGAGAAGAGGTGCTTTTGTGTGTGTGTGTTGAGTATGTGTATTTTGCGAATTGCCGAGATTTCACGCGAGCTTTCGTGGTTTAGTGAGTGAGACTGGAATTTTGAGTAGTGATAGGTACTCTTTGATCAAGCTTGGCATTTGTGTGTTATCAAAGTTTTTATAGTTGTTTGTATATATACTCATCTTTTCACGCACAACTAAATCGCTTTAATGATGAGGTTGTGAGTATAATGGATACGTAGATGTTTAATGATGGTATTAAACCACGATGATGAAATACAAATATTTATTTCTCGGTGTAGGATAATAATTTTGTTTTTATGGTGTTTACATTTTTTTAGTCTGGTATAGATATGCAATTTAAATGCAGATTTTTATTGTTGCTCGAAAAATATTTATGTTTACTTGCGTACACAAGTTAACGTGTACAAACTTGAATATATCAAAGTTTACCACAAAGTCGTATTTTTTAATTAAAAATCAATTGTCAACAGATACTTCAAAATAGAATCCTTTCAATCTTCTCCCTCGCAAAGAATAAAAAAAAATATCAATCAATCAACGATAAAAACGTTGTTATTACATCAGCAAAAAAAGCCATTTCCTCTTAACTCGCTCGTGAATCCAGACGAACCACGTGTATACTAAAAAGCAGCAGCAGCTGCATCACATCTTTACCTTATAAGCAAAAGGTGTGAAGGTAGTGAAGCAAAACAATCCCTCGTATCCAAAAGAGCTCGCGGCCATGAGAGATCGCGAAAGCTGAGGGGGATACATTGAACGAGAGAGATGGAGAGAAGCCAAAAGAAGAAGGTTGAGTGAGAGAGTAAGAGCTCAAGCGCGTATCGAGCAAATATTGATTCTGAAGGCGAACCAAGAGAAAACGTACGGTACGCGTATGTATACCTACGTCTATATAGGTATACGTGTACCTGTTCTCGTTTCGGTGGTCGTATACGAGGATAAGAGGAATGAAGGAGATGGGAGGGAGTGAGGGAGGGAGGGGATTGCGCGTGACTACCCTCTCGTATACGAGAGACGACGGCCTCTGCGGTTTTCGGTTTCGATTTCGGTCTCGATTTCAGATGTATTTACAGATGTGCAAGAGCCCTGGGTTTTACGGCATTCATCTCTTCTTCTTCTGCTTCTTCTTCTTTTTTTTTCTTATTTCGTTGGTCTATAGGGCTTGCGTTTTTCAGGCAAGTGTTCTAGTTCACTATATTTTTTCTTCTTCTTTCTCTCTTTCTCTTTTTCTTTTACACACGCTTTTCCTGTATGCGAAAACGTAATTTGAGAGTTCGCTAGGCTGGGTTAGATGTTTTTGCGAGGTCTACGTGCATCGAATAATGGGATGGTTATAAGCTCTTGCTCTCTCTCTCTCTCTCTCTCTCTTCCTCTCTAACACGCTCTCGCAGAGCTACTGCGGAATAAAATTGAGATGTGTACGGTTGGTTGAGAGAAAGAGAGAGTTGGTTCTGAATTAATAGCCAGGAGCTGCTACTGCTGCTGCTGCTGCTGTGAACAAGAGCTCGTTCGGATGATTAAATTGTGTCTCGCAAAAACGACTTCATATAGGAGAGCTCTTTTTTTATTTAGGTACTCGCAAAAAAAGATTCTCGCTTCCGGAATTATTGACGGAACATGATTTTAGTAAATCAAGCCAGTTTGCTATTTCACAAGAATTTAAAAAAAAAAAGAAGTTTTTATACCATCCAGTTTTTTTTTAATTGTAAAAATTTTTTTTCTCGCATTCTGTTATTTTAAAGCTCGCGATGCAAATATTTCTTTAGCACCAGTAAAATACACACACGTGAATATGCAAACTCCTGAAACATACCTAACTCGAGAAGAAGCGAGTTATCAACGCGAATACCAGACCGAGAATCCTCGCGCGACGCGAGTATGTCTCATTCGTACTAAAGAAAACGAACAACCTGGTTCTCCTCCAGAGAATATAAAGCTACCAGCTAACTTTAAATCGTAAGCCTAGAATTCGCGAGAGAGAGAAAGCAAATATCCTACGGCGACGAGACGCAGTTTATTTCTCCTTATATACCTACTATGTCTCACCGTTTTACCTTCCCTCATAGGCAGAAGACTCCCTTTCTAAATTCCCCCTGCCTCTGCCCTTTTCCATTTTACTCTCTTGCGCCCATAAATCGTCAATAAATCTGTCCGGGTGTGCCACACACTACTATGGCTTCTCGTTCTCCGTGGAGTTGTCACGTAAAATACGCTCAAGGTTTAATCCAGCCAAGAGAGAGGCTCGTAACGATTTTGAGATTACGAGCGGACCTCGAGCTACTTCTCCTCCTCCTCCTCCTCCTTGTCGTCGTCGTCTTCGACTAGGAATTTGGGCCCCCCTCCGGTGTGTGAACGTCGAGTCTCGATTCAGCGAGTGCACTTGCGCGAGCGTAACCGAATTTCAAAAGGGTCCACATGAACGCTTGAATAGCAATTGTATTTTCGAATTTACCTGGAGGGCAACACAACCGATGCTTTTGCTCGTGGCCTTGGCTATTGTTGCTTGATTACGCGTTCGAGGACTTTCCAGTCGGAAATTTAGAGATATGGTAACGATAAGTTTGTTGATTCTATTTTGCTTTGTATTCTGTTTCTCTCTTGTAAACAACTAATGTATCCGGTGCTATTCTAATTGATATTACCATTTTAAATTATCATTATTTGATAATCTTAAAATACATTTTAAAATATTTCACTATTTTCTATTTTATATCATTTTTAATATATACCAATGAAAACAAGCCTATTGTTTATTTATGTCTATATGAACATGGAGTAAGAGAGAATAATACCTATATGTGTGGGGTCTCGATTACAAAACGCTGAGCTGTGCTTACACAAAGCCAAGCTCTATTCATACTCAGTGGAGGATAATTTCTGCACTAGTTACCGGCAATTGTCGCACACCCCAGCCATAATTTATTCAGCTCTACCACCAAATTGAGAACTAATGGAAATTTAGCCTTGCCAATTTAAATTAATTATTACAGAGAATATTGCTATATAAATAAATTGATTAATACCTCGTTTAATACATAGCCTTTTATTAAAAAATTAATAATTAAAATCAATAAACAAAAATAATTAATGAAATAAAACTGCTCAAAGTATATTTAACCATGTTATTACAAAACGTTAGCCAAGCGTGCTAACGATGTTTCAACATTATACTTATCACGCGTGTCAAACCATCCTAAAGAGCGTAAATTGTACGGGAGGTGGCTCAACGTATATACGCATTTAAAATCACTCGCGCATTTAACCCTCCCATGAATTTTGCGCCTTCGCTTAAGCGACCTGGCGTAAAACGCGACCAAATATGTATACGCTCATACAGGTATACAGCTATCGACGGCTCCGAGGGCATGGAATATAGTATGTAGCAGTAGGCAGTAGGAGGAGGGAGTCATGCTCATATATAGGAAAAACCTGGGGTCGCGTCTGTAGAGGCGGCAATGCTGTCCGGCCTCTGGCACAGCCAACTCTCTCGCTCGCACCTAACGACGTTAGTGCAACCACATTGTCTCTACCCCCTGTAAACGTCCATTATCGCGACCCGTCTCTATATGCCCCTTCCATACCCTTTTCTCTCTTTATCCCATCGTATCGTATAATGTGCACGCGTGTCTTTCTCTATCTCTCGTGTACTATGGTATCCGGGACTTGGTAGTGCGGATTTGCGCTCGTTCGCGCCTCTCTCTCTCTTTTGCTACTTTAACCAGTTGGTACATGCGAGAGCTAATGGTCGAGGCTTTACCGTTTGATGAAATGGCTTGGTTCAGTTCAGAAATAATTGTGTTTGGCTATAGCTTCTTTTTTTATAGTAATGTTGAAATTTACATTATTTCAAGTTTAGATGTAAATTTGTACACTTCTTTTTAATATTTTCAACTTTAATTATTTAAGAAGTTATTTGTTTTTTCCCTTAGCTGGATTAAAAAGTAATCTGAAAGGGAAATAAGTTGACTGTGTATCAAAAAAGTTTTTCAATAAACCTGGAGGTTATTAAAGTTTAAAATTATTATAGAGCTATACTTTGATGAAAATATTTATTAAAAAATTTTATAGTTCGTTCAAAAAAATATTAGATTTTTATTTTCTTAAAAAGAAAAAAAAAAGAAATTATTTAGCAAAATATATATGACTCTTTTTACTTTTTTTATCGTACTATATTCCCATTTATTACCAGCACACCCGTTCTATCCTCGTATTTCATATTTCGTTCATACACGCCTCTTTCTCTCTCTCTCTTTCTTTTTCCACCTCATCCCCAGCCATATTCAGAACGTCAATGCTAAAGCGATTTATCGGCGCTTATAACGCTTAGACCTCGAGGTCGATAATCGTTAAGCGTTCAAGTTATCAATGATTAGCGTTTCGCCCGAGCTTCTAACCTCGTGTTTATACCTTAATCCGACTAGTCGAATGGTATTTCGTACTGTATTTAATTGTCATTAAGCTAATGGGATTCCATTGCTGCTAAAACAATCCAAATACACACAGTACTAAACTTGAAAATTGGTATTGTATTTGATTTCTATTGTGTATATCCATGAATGTTGAACTTCTTGAATATCTTCAAACTAAATTTGTGTAATTTACATTCACAATGATTTCTTACGATAAATTTCGTTTCGTATATTGACAAGTAGAAAAATACTCGACAAAGGTTGTTCTTCTCAAGAACTTCAACTTCTCTGATTTATGCTTTATACGTGATGCTGCGCTGAATATTTCATGTGCCAATGCGATTGAAAATCAGAGTGTGAGAAAACTCCGGTAAACAATTTTTTTTTTTTTTCATTCAAGGGAAATGATTCAATAAATTTTGTAGTACACGTTGTACATTTTCGTCTTGCTGCTAGTACTACAACTACATATTTTTCTTGAAAGCTTTATTATTTTTCTTACAAGCTGGCATTTTCGTAGACTAAAATCCACGAAAATTGCCGCACGAGAGCAATAAACGCTGAGCAATTCGTCAAGCTCCAAAAAGTGTACATCGTCCTCGCGTTTGTACAAACAATAAGGAAGTGTCAGCTAGCAAGCAAGCAAGCAACAGAGTAAGAAAGAAAGATTGTATACCGGAAAATATAGCTCCAAAACATTTCGGCTTGAGGGGCAAGGATCGGACGAAGCGATTTGGCAAAGCTCCAAGAAATCAGTAAACTTGCCGTGGAGCTTCTTGGAGTAGTACAGTAGTGATAGTAGTAGTAATAGTAGGATAGAGCATTGCTCGAAAAGCCGCGGAGCGGACTAATCCCACGCGCGATGGTAAGCTTGTGCAGCGCTACTGATCGTTAGGCGGGGATATATCCCGCGCTCTCACGGCTAGCCCATTCCTCATTCGTGATTTTCCGTTCGCCTAACGACCTGTTCCATCTTCCGGACTCTGTCGAAGCGCGAATCCCCCGTTGCGAAATTGGCAAGGTGTGTGAGAGGAGAGGCAGGCAGTAAGGGAGAAAGGTGGGATATGTCGTCGGGAAATAAATGACGGACCGTTAGCCAAGTCGGATTACGGATTATCGGCAATTAGAGAAGATGGTTGGATGGAAGAGGAATAAGTTGCTGGCGGGATAGCTGCTTAAGATGTTTGGTTTGATTTTTTTTTGCCTTTTTTTTGTGGATATCCGTCGTTGTGCAACTTTACCTTGTAGGAATTACTTAAATTCAAGTGATTTATTTAAACTCGTAAAAAAAGTTAAAAGTAATCAACAAGAGTTAGGCATTAAAAAAAAAAGAAATAATATTTGAGCTATAAAAAGTAGCAGTAAATGGCACTCTCGAGCGTTTTATCGCGATGTGTAACTAAAAAGCAAAGTATCAAAACTTCACGATACAAAGTACACCCGGGTGATCCTTTGAGATTACCCAGAATGAACAAAAAAAAAAAAATTGCCAAGGCCCCTCCAGGTTTTTCTCGTTGATCGCTAACCTTCGAAAAACTTTATATCGCGCGCCATCAGCCGTCGAACTTTTCTTCCAAAACCCATACAGTGCGTATACATACCGCGATAAATTTATCCCCTGCCTCTCGACATTTGTATCACGAGAGAAAGAAAGAAAGAAAGAAAAAAAATAAATAGAGGGATAAAAAAAAGAGAGCCGCAAAAGGGGAGGATGGACCAGTAAAAACGAATCAAAAAAACCACAGAAGAGAGAAAGAGAAAGAGAGTCCCGAGGCGAAGGTGATACATACATTTCAAGCTGGAGTTGCTTCGTTGGAGAAAGAGTGATGGCCAATTCGAGAGTTATCTTGCTTAAAGGGAAAGGGAAGAGACAGCAGGCGTATATACTGTACATCACATATACACCTCAAGCATGCCCGTCACGCGTCGAGGTAAAAGTAATTTTTGCCCTCTTATTCCATGTGCAGGCTCACGGTCTTTCGATCCTCACTTTATCCCCCTTGTCTCGTGTATTTCAAGTGACCCATGTGTGTGTGTATGTGTACATGTTGCTGCTACTACTGCGGTGACGCAGTCGGCTATCTTTTTGCACACCGAGCCTTCATAGCCTTAGCACGTGTGTCCTAAGTAAACGTGTACAAAGGTGCGAGAGCTACTTTTTTTTACTAGAGTTTGGTAGGGGCATAACGATATTGATTTAGAGCCGGCTAAGCGGTAAATAAATAGATTATTTACTATCAACATGAGAATTTTATGAGCCCAAAGTGTTTTTTTTTATGTTTTGTTTTGTGGACTTTCAGGAAAATTGGTTTTTATTTTTGTTGCTATAATTTATTTACTATATATGGTTTGATACATTAATATATGATATTATATGCTGCGAGGTATGTATTTTTAATTGATTAAAATACTATTTCGTAGAAAACTTTGTTTTTCCATTCTAATAACTTCCGTTTTCGTTATTTGAAAAAAAAAAAATGTTTTTTCTTTTCTGTCTATTTTTATTTATGAAACTATATACGGCTATGAAAACTTGATAGCATCGGCCATAACTTGACTATTTTTACTTTTAAAGATCTACAAACATGACAAAAGTATTGAGTTGCGAATAAAAAATGTCAAAAGTTATGAACTTTATTTAAAAAAAAAAAGTATAAAGTTCAAAAAATCAAGTAGAATAAACTCGATATGGTCAGACATTACATAAAATATCGTTTTAACTTTTGTAAATTATTTTCAAACACCCAGTTATTCTTATTTGAAAAATATATAGCCCAAGATGAGTCCCCACTTGTCGAAATTGCCAATCGCGTGCGTTAATTTTAAGCCAGTTCTTTACGAGCAGCATAAACAAGCTTGCAAAACAGCCTTGCCGTCATAAAACAAACGAACCCTATTCGTCGCCTTTCAAAATTAATAAGCGAAGCTAAGGCGTCGGGAGTGGCACACCTGGTTAATTATACGGGTAGAGCGCGATAACGACGCGGCTGGAAACAATTCAGCAGAGACTCCGACGGTTTGGAGAGTAGGGGAGGAAGGCTAGGTAGAAAATTTTTGGGTATCTCAAAGCTAAAACCTGACGTATTTTTCAGCGATTTTTTTTAAATGCTCGGACGAAAAATTCGCTGAATAGACTGTCTGGAAATTGCTGACGACATTATTGTTTTTTATGATATTTTTTTTTTATTTTAAAAATTTAAAAGGAAATATTTTTAAAAATTTCTATTTTAAATTTTTATCTTCTGTTTTTTATTAAATTAACGCTAAAAATTTAAAAAAAGCAGGAAATTTTAAAAAATTTGAAAGTCCTATTTCTTAAACATTGTTACAAACTGAAATCCAAGCTTTTTCCTTATACAAGTCAAGCACTCAGCAAGTTGCCCTACATTCCAGTAAAAACTTCTCACTTTAACCACTGCTAGCAGGTTCATCGTACTTACGGTTTCCTTTAAAAAAAAAAAAAAAGAAAACTCACCCTATAGTAAGAGTAAAAAGAGGAAGAGAAATAAAAAAGAAGTAAACCAAGATACAATTCAAAGCACAGAAAGACATCGAGACGTTTCTCCGTGTATACGCGTCGTGCTGCAACTTAAGGACAAGCAAGTGGATAAGGGAGGAAGGGAAAGCGAAACCGACGTAGATACTCGAAAGTTTGTCCCGCACCACAGAAGAGAGGTGGAGTTGTAGAGAAGAGAGAGAGAGAAAGACTGAGGAAGGGCAAGTTTAACGCGCTACTAACTTCGACTGTGCGCTAGTCTGCTGGCGGCTCTTATTAAAAGCATCTCCTTGGAAGGCCGTAAATTTTCCAAATTGCTGTCTTTCGAGTTGCTCTGCTATGGCACGCCTGTATAAGCTAGTGCTACGCTGCTGGTGTGTCTTTGGTCTTTTTGAATGTGGCGTTAATAGTTGATCTTCAAAATTCATACGTTTAGACACAACTATTTGAAAATAAATTTCTAAATATTTTCTGAGAAATTCAAGATGTTTAACAAAGCAATAATTTTCAACGTGTTATTTAAAAAAGAATGTCAACTTTGAACAATTCACCCACATATACACGTAGCATTCAGCAATAGGAATTCCGATCTGAAACTTTGTTTGGGCTTTTTCTTGGTTAAATCGAATAAGAAAGTAAGGAGTTACCTGTTTTTCCAAATTACGTTATTTCCGTCAATGCGATCTTTCACTAGAAAAGAAACTTCCTCCCAATACTCGTATCGAATTCCAATACGAACTTCCCTTAAATAAGTTAAATAAGCCAGGACAAAATAGAGGGAATCCGAAGAAAAGAGCAGCGAGTCGAGGCCAATATCAAATCATCGTCCCAAGAATAAAAGCGACAAACTACGAGTGAGCGGCGAAGAAGTCATTCGTATACTCCTGGCACTGCTGGGGCCTGATGGAAAACTGTTTTACGAGCAGCGTCAACACGAAGAATAAAGTTCCATCAACGAAAGAGTAAGAGAGAAAGAGAAACGCAGAAGTCTTAAGCCTCGAAAACTTGAAACTCCAGCTTCTAAGATTCTAGGCGCAGCAGCTGGTCCGTGTAGAGTAGCTAGTATAGTTGTACGTTCCTGCGCTCCGTATATTTTGACGTCTGGCGGAAAATAACAAGTTTTCGAATGTAAACACCGCGCCTCCACGTGCCGGGAATTCGCTTGCTGCAAGCTCAGAGCAGCATCGCTTTTCACGTGGATTAATGCTCTAGGATCGAGATCGTGATCTGAAATTTTGATCCTTGTTATATATGCCTGATGTAATTTGTGCGCGAGAAGTAACCTACTCGGTTTTGCTCATATTTTACTTTCAAATATTTTAAGATTCAGACGAAGTAGTTTATTTTTTTGCAGATTTTCTTTAATATTATTAAAACGTAGTGAATAATTTATTGTAAGTTCACTTGAAAAGGGATTAAATTTTGTTTTCCTTGGGTGTATTTCAGTTATGTTTCAGATATACGTCTGTTTAAAATATTAAAATTCGATAAAGTATCATGTAATAAGGGATATGTTCTACATTTTTTTTTATAAAATACGACTACTTCTTATGCTTCTCACATGGAGTAAAACGCACCTATAGGCAACATACATCCTCGAGACAGGATTCCCCTACGGCGAAATTTTATAACGCGAATATCCGGCCAATCCGGGAGTCGACGCGGTCACGCTCCATCGGCTGAGCGTGTCGCGTCGTGAACATCGAGGGGGACGAACCTGTGTCGTGCGTACAGGCTCCTTCACCCCCCCCCCTCTCTCACAATTCTCCCTCGATCCACGCACATATCCTCGAGGGTGGCGCAGGTTCTTTCAAATTTTTTCTTTGCCCCCTCGAGTCCTCGTTCCAAGCCCAATCTTCTTTCATCTCGCGTGCGCTCTGCTTCCTTCTCCCCCCTCTCTTTCTTACCCCTAATCTCATCCCCTTTTTCTTTCTTTTTTTCTCCCGACGTCTCTATATAGGTGCAGATTATTATTTTTTTTTTCTCTTCTCTCGTTTTGGATTTGCCGTGCACGAAGAAGCACAGCCGTTGTTTGTTTGCTGAGCCGCTTGATATTGCACTGGCTCATGCCTACTTTTGCTCGAACCTTCCTTTTTTTTTTACTTTTATCCAAGGCAACTGGTGTTCGCGGGCTGAAATGCCAGTTGGACCAGTGATTGATGCGCTGAACCTGTTTTGGGTCGACTATGAACTCTGCTTTGTTCACTTCGCGTGTTTTGACCTGGCCGATGAATTATTGAATACGTGCTATCGAGATGACAGGGAGTAATTTGTTACGCTGGGAGTATTAAATCTTTTTTTCTCTTTATTTATATATTATTGGATGTGCGAATTGTTTAATTCTAATATGAATAATAGTATATATTCATATGTGTGTTATGATTTCAATGCTAGATTTATGAACCCTTCGACGAGCTTATATTCAAAAAATAGTTTTAAAAGTTTTTTATTCAAACGATTTCCCTTTCTTAAATGTTATGGATCAACTGCTTTGACTAGCTTGTAACTTTAGCTTTGAAAATCCGAGCTTAAAAATTCCGAGGCGCCGTTGTGCCTCAAGCAACAACTTTCCCGAATCCCTGAAAAAAAAAGAAGAAAGATTAAAAGAAAAAAAAGAAACAATAAAAGAAACTTTCAACCGAAAGATATCTAACGGTGCGAATCTTTCAAATACTTGTTGCAGAGAGAGAACGGAACTTAGGAGCGGCAGGAAGCAACAGCAACAGCAGCAGCGAGCCGAGCCCATCGTCTTCCTCAACAGCTGGATCAACGCCGGCTGCTTCTGGCTCGCCCGGCAGAAGTGCCACTACCACCACCAACAGCAGCCCGGGAGCCAGTAGCGCGGCTGGAAGCCTAGCCCCACTCTCCGACTCTACGCCCAAAGCTCTGCTCGACAGGCAACTACTTCAGGTGACTTTGACGTTTTCTTTTACTAGCCATTCTATTTTTATCTCTCTAAGGCTTTATTTTTTTTTATGTGTTTTTTTTTTTTTTTTTTTTTTTTTTTTTTTTTTTTTTTTTTTTTTTTTTTTTTTTTTTTTTTTTTTTTTTTTTTTTTTTTTTTTTTTTTTTTTTTAAAATTATAAGTATGATGTCTGATTAAACTCGGACTATTCTACTGAAATTAATTATTATTATATAAAAAATGTTTTCAATCTAATCGTTTATTACTTTATAACTTGATTAAATGAGAGTATAAAATTGCATTTTTAATGAATTATATCATGGCAATAGTATTAAATTTAATTTCATAACGAACGTATATCAATAATTAAAGCACGTTCGAAAATTGAAATCAATTGAATTACGTTTTAATTGAGTGTTCATAAAGCACCTTAATTAATGAACGGTTCCAGATACGTGATTGGCTCACGGCAAAAGAAGACATGATACGTCAACAGGTTGTCGTGGTCGGCGATGTCGACAACATCCTCCAGCTTATCGACAAACAAAAGGTCAGTGTTTTGCTTTGTTTTCACTTTTTCGTCGATTTTCTTTTCTTAACTTTTTTTTAAAAACAATGGAAAAATTTTTGCTGTAACCGAAATCCTCTTAATTTGCAGTTGAATGCATATTTTTATTAAAATTAGAAAAAATATATATATATATTTTTTTTTTTTATTGATTTGAAATTTATGCTTAATTTTAAAAGGCTAGTAATATTTTTATTAAACTACTACATTATTATTACTATTCAAGTAAAAGCTATTTTTTATAACTTAAAAAAAAATTTTATATAAATATTTAATGCTGCAATAATAATATTATAATGTAATCAAAATAATTCAAAAATCTTACAATTGTAACCGTGACTAAACAGATTCTTGCAAAAAATTTCTATTCGCGGCCGATAACAAGAAAAGTTTGGCAGAGCTGTGTCTGTGTCGATAACTCGGTTACCTGCAGTTGTTCAAGTACATGCAATCGATTTTTTACCCCTTCGGATAAGTAACGCTACTGCAGAGTGGGTATAAAACTCTTCGTCGTCTAAGTAGATCAGAACTTTTACTACTGAAGATCATTAAGTTATTAAAAAAAAATATTGACATTTCTATTTTCAGTACTTATTTTAAATTTCAATAAGTACTCAAATTTTCTCATAATGATGTTTGTTCCTTTATTTTTCTGCGGTAAGCATAATGCATTTCACTGGAAATTTAAAAGTTAGACAAAAAAAAAAGCGTTTGTAGGTAGCACGCAACTTTGTAATGACGACGCCAGACATTAGAAATTTAAATTTTCACGATTTAGAAGTTGAGCGCGTGCAAAGATTAAAATGCGAAAACTTTTATAAAGAGAAAGAAAAAGAACGAGGTGTCGCGAAGTAAAAAATGAGCGTGGAAAAATTGATGATGGAGACCGGCGGCTGCGTTTCGCAGAAAAAGGATTTGTCGACAAAAAAAATTAACGTGCGGAAAATGGCATGTGACGAGCGGAAAAAAAGGGAGGATAGGGTTACACACTCACACTCGGGTGTCGCGTCTGTTAAATTGATATGCAAATGGCCGGACTTGTGCCTTGGACATATTTCTTTTTTTTACCTCTTAGTCTTCGAGGGTGAAAAAGAAAAGAAAGGATATACGAGCTGCATAAAAAATAAATGACTTATCTGCATCAAGGGAAATGGGATGTGTCAGGTTTAATATTAAATGTTGACGAGGCTATCCTGCAATCAAGAGATTGACTTGTTTAGTATTAATTTTTTAATAGTTTATCACAGTAAGTGATTTAAATTCTGAAATAAAATTTTATTGGTTTCTTTATATTTTTCATTCTATATTTGTTATCCAATTTAAATAATAAAAACCAGCAACAAAAAACTCAATGAAATTTTGATTAAATATAAAAAAAAGGAAAAAAAAGTAAAAACAATATATGTATATTTCTGGTTATAATATTTTTGAGCGTAAGCAATTTTTACGCATGCCTGGCAGCTGTGCTCGGTCTGTTCATTTCAAACTTTCCACAACGGGATTTGAATGCATCGAACTGTGCTGAGCTATCGTACATCATATCAGCAAAACGAACGCTTTACCTTTCCCACTGCATGTATACACGCATACATACATACATGTATATCCGCTTTAACAAGCTGAAATTGCATTAATATGCTTTAGACTGATAAAACCATTAATTTCCCCAGTTTGTATCATATCACATGCTTTGATTGCGGAATAACAACAGCGTGTGGTGCTTATAAACGCGAATTTACCCTCGCTACATATTTATCAAAGGTGATGAGGTACATATACAAAAAGTCAATACTTTTTTTGTTTTTTTGCCAAGCATACACCTATATCGAATCTTCTCGACTTCCTCATATACACCCTCGTTTTATCGTTCACTCAACCCTTTCCCGACTGACAAACATAAAAGATGCAGTTGCGAGGTAAGAGTAGAAAGCACCAGTAGCAGCGGCAGCAACAGTTAAGCCCGGGCGAAAGTCGAATTACATCGCGCATCGAAAAGGCGCAAGTGCTTAGGGAGAGCAGTGAAGTAAAAGCAGGATAAGAGAGAGAGAGAGAGAAAAGAAGAAGCACAGGTTATGGGCTAGGCGAAATTGCGGGTGGAAGAGAAAAGAGAAGGTTCGTGTTCCAGCATAGAACGATCCTGAGACACGCAAACGAAACATCTCTTCTGCGCGCGACGTTCCGGCTGACATTAATTACGCCGATTTTTATTGTCGCCGCGCCTCGCTTCACTATTCAGAAAGAATAAGCGAAAAAATAAGTTCTCTTCCTATTACGTGATTTTTTTTTTCTTGGACTCTCTTGAGTTAGCTTTTCTTTGCTTTTGTTTGTTTTTTTTTTTTGCAAATGGTACACTTTGTACCGTCGCTGTTGACAGACACGAGATTGCCAACTTTTTTTTTGAGGGCTTTATTGTGGAATCAGCACTGTTATGCTCATACCGAGATTTTTGCATTTATCTTGATGAGAAGTTCATATCGTATTATATTAAAAAAATGAAACGATTCTTGATAAGATTTTTTTTTAGTACCTTTACGACGACGACGGTCTCTCATACAGTGAGAATTGCTATCATTTTTCGCGCTACTCTTCTTTTCTCTCTCTTTTATACGGTTATACTCGGTGAAAATGCACTCTCGTTCTTATCAGCCGGAGCCACACGTTTTCCAACTCGTTAAAGAAACCTCCAAGCTCCTTTTCAAGTAACAATAGAATTAACGGCATTGCGGCCAATAGAAGTTTTCTTCTTCCGTCAAACAACATCCTTTACTCGAGAGTACATATACTCGTTTCGTTCTCTCTTGAAATTAACCAGCCTTTACTCGTTGTGAAACTGGATGCAGAAAATGAGAGAGATTCTCTTTGAGCCTCTGCTCGTGTTTGGCTGAACTGTGAGCTTTGGCTTACGAATTACCACCAGTCCGTGTGATGCAGAAATTTTCTCGTGACTTTCTCGTTCTCTCTCACTTATCGTGTGATGCGTTTGTAAAGGAAGCCGGAATTAAAGTTTCGTTATAAGTAATCAAGCGGACGAGTTTAGTTTCAAGCTAGAGTGAACTTGATGAATGGCTCGCCATGTTGCTGGAAAACTTTTTAGAATTTCAAAAAGAAAATTTCAATTATTTCTTCTTTGACTTTTTTTTCTTTTCTTTTTTTTTTTTTAATTCTCCGTAATCCTTGGAATCTTGAATAAAAATTCTTCATTGACGTGTGACATAAGAACCTTTTGTAAAATAAAGAACCTAAGAGGCTAAGAAGCTTTTTTGCCGGATAATTATTTAAGTTTCAAACATTCAATTGCACTACTTTAGTGTAAAATTGGCTTACGAGTCTAATTAGAGTTTTTCTTTTTTCTTTTTTTTTTACAAAAGTTGTAGTTAGACTTAGCCTCCAGGCTAGTTGTGCACTTGAGAAGATGAGATATACTTTTTGAAGAGCAGTATTTTAATGGGACGTAAGAGAGATAAGGATAATGCAGTCCAGCTGCTAACGTTGCTTTTCCAAGTGCATAATTTCTTGAACAGATTATTTCTCTATTATTTTTTTTCCAAGCAAAACCATAAATTTATATTTTCTCATTTTTTTTTTCATTTTATGTTGTACTTTTTGATTTAAATAATTATCGTATCGTTTTGAAACATCATAATATGTTTGTTACTAGTTTAGCTTATTACCTTCTTTTAATTCGTTGTAGTATAATAAACTAGTTAACTGTTAACTCGTGTAGAGCAATAAGCCAACCTTCTTCGCTCGTATAAATTTAAGAAACACCTTAGGAATTGTAGAAACTTACCTTCAGTGTTAGTACTTCCATCAGGTCTAATGACCTTATAATTCACAAGGAAGTACACATTATGAAGCTAAGCTTGCTAATGTCTACTTTCTTGGCACAACTCCAAAATTTTTTCTCGTATGCTGCGTTTCTATACAGGAGTATATGAGTCGTTAAATTTCGGGGTCAATAGTAGATCGAAATCTACTACTCTATAAAAATAAGTTACTTTTTTCTTTGTATTACTAATCGAATTATCATATTGATTTATCAAATCAAGTATACTTTCTTTTCAAAGATTGTTTAAGTAGATGACAAAATTACAAATTTTTAAAATTAACAAATAATATTTTATGTTTAATTTTAAATTTTTTTCTTTGTATTAATTAACGTTAAATAAATTATTTTAATATTTTATTTTCTAATTAGTTTTGGATTGGATGGAGATTCTAAAATTGCATTTGTAAAATCAAACTAAAATTGTAGAACAGAATGCTAACGAAGATTAATCAATAAATTTGCAAATAATTAATTAGAAAAGTAACAAGTAACAATACTTTATAAAAATTTAATTATAAAAAATGTAAATAATTCAAATAATTACTATTATTTAAAAAATAATAAATTATATTTTAGTTTAAAATCTTTAAAAAACCAATTCAATTTACAATATCTCTTGAAATGTAAATATCAAACACTAAGCCTTTTACAAGTATTGAATTAATTCCAAAAACTATTTGGTACCAAAACAGTATGCATTCCACATAAGCAGCCCAGCAGTCGTAAACATTAACAATCACAAAATCGACTCTTGTCTTCAGACGAAAGGGGGAAATAAGGTTGGCCAAGTTAATACCACTCCTAAATCAAGGAAGTCAAGTTGGAGCAACTCAAACGCACACGTAAATTTGCGCATGCATTATCTTCCGTGCCAGCAAGCACAAGCTTACCGTACCCTCGTCCAGACATCCCCACAACACAGTCCCGTACCGCGAAACAAAAGAAAGTCTTGGCCAAAGACAACTCCATCGTGCAAACTCTCCATCCCCTTTCTCATCCTCCTCGCTTCGTCGTGAGCAGCATCTCCAGCATGGTAGTTCATTCAGGTCGCGAGTCGCGGGGGTCTGCTGTAGCCGACGGAAAACGTGAATCGATATTTTCGTCCTGGCAGCAGCAGCAGCAGCCGCAGTTATAGTATACGGTGTGTGTGTGCTCTCCTCTTCGCCCTTTCCACCTCCTCCTATCCTCATCGCGGTGCATACGTACATATACGCGCGCACGCGAGTCTTAAGGGCTCGAAGGTGGGCGCGAGCGAGTGAACTAGCGGGTGTGCTATCGATTTCGCGGCCGAGCATAGGTAGCAGGCGAGGAGGCAGCCAGCGGCGCACCGTCTACTACTATCTGGAGGCGGCAATCGACCCGCGGCCGAAGCTCTTCCGCATGCGAGCCACGCGACGCGAGGAAATCGCCTTGGTCTCTCTCTCTCTCTCTCTCTCTCTCATATGCATCGTTGTTGCTCCTACTACTGCCTCGTATCATACCATAACTCCACACCTGCATCTCTCTCTATCTCTATCTTACTCGCCCAAATCTTATTTCATGTTTCTCTTGAGACTCGTCTGTGGGTGGCGTTTTGAATTTTCGAAGCAAATCGCACGTCTTATTGCCAGCAGCAAGCCTCTATGACAAATGTTTACTACTGCTCGTTGCGCGCCGCTTTCTGCGCTCGCTTGTCGAATACGAATCGCGTGATTTTACTGGCTGGGTATCAGGTATGCTCTTAATGAAATCGACTATATGTAAACTGCTGATGACGCAGCTGCAAATTTTCAAATGTTTATTTATTTAGAGATAGATATTTTCGAGTTATGTTCTTATATGTTTTTGTTGAATGTTTAAAAAGCTGAGAATAGGGAAAGGTTAGTAATTGGTTGTCAGTTTGCAGGCATGTCGTAAAACTTTATTTGATATTTGAAAAGCTAAAGCAGACATTAAATTTGATGTGGTATAAGTATTATGCAAATTTGATTTTAAATGAAATAAATGTCTTTGATGTGCATTTCACGTTCGTCTGATTGATATTTCTCATGTGTTTCGAATTTTACGTAATTTAAACAGGAGGATAGTAGCTATATGGAAATGCAACTTAATTAGGTGCTTAACGTGAATACAAATATAATTTTATAAAAATTTTATTGTAAATAATTATATATTTTTTGCTGCTCTGGTATTTTATTTATCAATTATTACATTTTTAGTAAAATGTATTGTTTTAATGTAAGCTTGAAATTTGCAAGCAAATCGAATAATGAAATTTGTTGTACATGAAAATTATAGTACAAAACGCCTGTAAAAGCATAAATTTCAAAATTAAAAAAAAAATTGATTTTCAACGAAATCTAAAATTACAAATAATATCATATATCAATAATTATTTCGTTACAAAAAAGTAACAAATTAACAATCCTTCTCAAATACAATTAGTTTAATTAAATATTTTATAAATTGCGAAGAAGAAAAATAAAGTCATTAACTACTTGCTTTACTATTGATTCAGAAAACGAGTTAAACAAACTTGAGCCAAAGTACGCAAGTAGCTCTGTTTATTTAGCCTTTTCTTGTTCTTACGAAGCTTGAACCTTTGGATTTTCAGACAGTACTACGGGAACTGGAGCAGAAGAAGCCGCAGCTGGACGAGCTTGTGCACACGGCAGAGAATCTCCGCGCCGATACTAACAGGCAGCAACTTCACGGCAAGGGTAAGTAGTAGTTCAGATTCGTTTTGGTCAGACAAAAGACGACGTCTTGCCAATTTTAAGTAGTTTATTGTTTAGTTATATATTTACTTCTACAAAAATTTTTTTGCGCCAAATTTTACTGAAACTTTAAAATTTAAAAACTTTTTAAAAGAAAAATATATTATCAGCGTAGTTTTTATAATTTTTGAAAATATTTCGATTGAACTGTTTTGAAAATTTTTCCGCACGATTACTTCCATCGGCTATGATAGTATTGTATTTTATAGCTTTATCCGGTTATTTGTTTGGAAAGATATAGTTATCTAAATCAGAATAATCTATCGGCCTATAACTTCCCATTCAAAATTGCTTTGCAATATCCAGTGTGTACGTGGACAATTCATGAAAATTCCAATCAAATATTTTATATGTTTTAAAACACATTCAAAACGTGACATGAAATTTTAAAAAATATGTATTTTTCTTCAACTATATTTACTTTATAAAAAGAATTCCAAAGCTTTAAAATTTTATTATTTATATTTACATTTTTTTTTTCGTTGCTTTCAACAGTATAATTTTACGAATTTCGTTTAATTTCTTTTAATTAAATTTTATACGTTTTAATCAAAATTCTTTCGAAAATACATTTAATTTGTTATTCTCCAACAAACCGAAACGTTTGAGTACTTATTCATCGTTTTTTTTTCGCAACGAGTACGCTTTTTCAAAAATGGTTTAGCAAACTGGTGCGGCTGCACGCTGTGTGTGTGTGTGTGTGTGTGTGTGTGTAGCCTCCGCGCATCAGCTCGTTAAGAGTCGCACGTTTGCGGGCCCTTTGACTGTTGACTCAGTTTGCGCTCGCGCGGCTCGTCCTCATCGCCGTTCGTCCTCGGCTATTAGTTGAGCGCGCGTGGCTAGCCGAGTGCGATCGTTGGCCTCTCTCTCGTGCACCTTACGCTCAATTTTACCCCTCGGTCTCTCTCTCTCTCTCTCTCTCTCTATCTCTCTTTCTATTTCACATTGGAATTTGCCAATTCAGACCCTAATTTCTTTTTATTGTACCTCCTATTTCTGAATTAACGAATTAGCGTTGAGTGTGATTTATACCTTGGGTAACTTTATAACTCTACAGCTAATAAATCTCTATTTGTTTGAATAAAAAAAATTATCAATTTTCTTCATTTTGTTGAGTAGAAATTTAAAAAAGAAAGTAAATCGCGGTACTTTTCATTGAAAAATATCATGGTAGAGTAGAAGATCATTAGCTTTGTGCCCTGTAAACTCACTTTCCGGACTTCGTTGGGGGGGGGGGGGGGTAGGCTTTAATCATCCAGTAATGATCGTAGCGAAAATTGAAGTGGGCTAGAACTGTTTGCGTAAAAAACGAGGTAACCTCGAGACTCGTACGTGGAACCACTTGAGACTTAATGCTCGTGCGCGCGCCCATAGCAGTAATTTTCTCTCTCTCTCTCTCTCTCTTTCTCTCTTTCGAGTTCCACTGAAAAAGATACTCGGCTTAATTTTCTTTTGGTAATACCCTTGACTGCGGAAGCACCGAGTCGTCAGTTATACACTTACCTCGAAGCTTTCGGGTTTCGGACCAACAACAGCCGTTAATTAGACATGCTAATTATGCATAATTCACGAAACTGACTCGTGGAGATAGGACGTTTATTGTTCGCCCGAGCCGAAACCCAAACTCTTGCTGCAGCAGCAGCTATACTCGCTTGCGTGTGCTACAGTGCTGGAGACAGTTCTCTACTTTTCTTCTGTATATACCTGGAAAACTATCTTGATTGTGTTTGGAGTAATTAGGAAAGAACGTTGTCTGCACGTTGATTTCTTTGCTAGTAAACAACGTCCGTTGAGATATAGAGGAAGCTTGGAAAGAGAAGGAAAAGGAACTGAGGCATTGGTTTGGAAAACTTATTTCGAAGTAGCTTTGCGAACAAGAATAGCATTGTGTAGCTTGCAGGACTGCCAATTTTCTTACAAGTTATTAGGCTTGAAAAATTAAAAGTTTTTTCGAGGCGTCGAGTGTAAAGTGCATGTGGCATGGTAAAATGCTACCTCTTCCGCTTTTTACATTTTCAAACTGTTTTTTTAGCCAATTAATGTCGATTTGAATCGCTAATTAAGTAAATGAAGTGTTTCTACTCTACTATACCTTGAATTTGCAAAATAATTCCATGGAAAATTTTAAGCTCTTGATTTTTTTTGTACTTCATTATTGCGGAAAATATTTTTTATAAGTCCAATAAAGGTCTAAAAAAATAATATGAACTCGGTTTAATTTTCTGTTTGAAAAGATTCTCAATTTTTCAGTTTTCTAATATCCGCACAAAATGTTCATGGTTACACATTGGGAAAAAAAGGAGTAAAAAAATAGATAGAAAATAAACGGAAAAAAATGTTGAAAGTAAAAAATTGTCAAAGGATTAAAGTGAAAAAAAAATAAATAAAAAGAATCCAAGGAAGAATATTACTTCCTCCCAAGTTCGCATTAAACTTTCTCGGGCGTAGCGGTGATTTTTCATCTTACCCATCGAAACTTTATCCTGCGGCTAATGCTACTTTTTTACGAAAAAAAAAAAATTCAAAGTGCCGTGGGAGAAAAAAAAAAGAAAGTGGCGACGCGAAAAGCCGTGGTTCGCGTATAATGAAATTCCGCGCTCACACGTGTGCCAGAGCATTAATTGCTTCGCGTTCATTATTTCCGGGAATTTTTTAAAACCTCCTCCTTTTTTTTCTAGTAACGCCAGCAGGGAAATTCAATCTTATTTTTCCAGTGTTTACGTTAAACTAAAAAATTCATCCTCGATTAATTGCTATAGCAGCAACATTAGCCAAAAGCATAAAGTCAAGTCAGTTCCGGCAAATGTTTTCAGCGTCTCAAACATACACTACTACTATACTATACACATCGTACACACACTCACATACCTTGGAACTTTCTTCCTCTGCGATATCGTAGAGCAATTTCCAAAGCAAAACACGCAAATCTCCCCAATTAGCTCTTTACAGGGCAGGGAGAGTCTAGGCACGTGAGGGCCCTAGCAGAGGCACGAAAAGTACTGGAATCACGAGAGAAAGGCGGAAACGAGGAGAGAAGGAAAAAAAAAGAACGCGAGGAAAGCGAAGGGACAGAATAGGAAGAGGAGCAGAAGCAAAACGAGTATATAGAGCTTTATGTGTAGGGGATAGTGAGGAGGATGGGAGGGTGGCTCACAGTCTTTTTATCGGACTGTTGCGGCGTCCAGTCGCGTTTATTTGGACGTGGACTGCCTCCTCAATGGCGCTTTTGCCGGCGATACTGCTGCCTATGCTCAAACTGGCCTTTACTTCGCGCTCGATCGACCGGCTGTTGCAGAGTCCACTTCCGCCTGCACACACCTACACACACATCCATTGTCCACTGGATAGCAATATACGCGCGCGCTCGTCCTAAGAAATTTGTAGACGACTCGTAACGCGAACGATCCGTCTTATTGTCTCGTAGCGAGACGTCGTGAGAGAAGGTACTTTATCCTTGCAATTCTTGCTTTTTTTCTTGAATTCTGATATATCCAATACCGTTACTTACCATTTTATCATTCTTTTACAGACGACTTATTTGGTCACTATTTGTCTTTTGTTATTTTGCATGTCGATAAATGTTGACTCTTTCCCGTGGTACTTGCAGCTTTTAATCATGATGCAATATAAAATTTTCCTTGAACTTTTCAAAGTTGTTACAAGCTTCCTAAAAGTATAATGAAATCATTAAAAATCAATGGAAAACTATCGGTTTCAGTCTCCTTTGTCAATTACAGCTAAAACAATTTACTACAACCCAAAAAAAAAATCATTGAAAAAAAATAGGTTTTCTCGTAGTAAGATAAAAATTTTCCTTTGCTCTATCTATCTGCAAGCTTAAACATTCCCTTGAGAAGATCCAAGGGAAAAAAAAAGTTCAGATCTCCCTAGAGGATAACGAGCTTCCGATCATGAAAAATTCCTTCGGATCACAAGAAATGCAAACGCAGAGGGATGAGAAAGAGTAGGGTTTCCTTGCTTCATCTGCCTTAGACGGCCGCCGCCATTTTCACCGGGTTGGAAAGAAGGAACAGGCACATTTGGAAAAGGGTAGTAGTCGTCGTCGTCGTCTTCCCTGTGCTTTGACCAGCGTCTGGGAAGAAAAAGCGTCGATGCGCCTTTTCCGGCCAAGCGCTTGAAAAGAGAGAGAAAGAGCAGTAGCAGCAGCAAGGAGAAGGAAAAGCCCTTGCTGTATATAGGAATGAGAGTAGTCGAGTTGTAACGGTTGGAAAAGCGAAGCGCCTCGAGAAAAGACTCAGTTTCGTTCCCGTCTTCTTTTTCTTCTTCTTCGGCTTTTCCTTCTTTTACTGTTGCAGTTAGATACAATGGCATGCTCATCTCTTTCTCTTTGCGCAAAGCTGTATACCTCTTTTATGCAGACTCGACGCTCATGGTCGAATCGTGCCTGGCTTCTTCCTTTTTCTCGCATCGGATCTCCCGAGTGAGGCTGTTGGTCTTCAAGATCTTTCTAGCTGGTCTTCTTTAAATTTTGTTTATAGAGCTAGATTATCTGGGGGGGGGGGGGGGGGGCCCGGGGGCGGCTCGGGCAATTTCGGCGGGGATTGGGGATGGACTTAGGAGGCATTTGTCTTTTGTATATTGTGGCTTTTTAGTATTATTTTTTACTTTTTTTAAATTTATTTTATAATTTATTTGATTTATTTTATCTTTTTTTATTTCAATATACGTTATTCATTTATTAAAAATGAATATTAAGATAAATAATATATTTGATATTTTTTTAAAAATGTTTTGCTTCATATTAATTTAATACCCAGCGGGAAATAGAGTACAGTGATGAGATGGAGTTTTAAACGATGTATTAAATTCTGTGTAGAAAGTTATGTCATCAAATGTGCTAATTAATATTCAACCTTAAGTTTAATACAATCGAAATTCTGTTTTGATATTGTCAATTAAATTTTACTATACAAAAATTTTTTGTGTTAGTCTTTAAAGTTTAAATATTTTGAATTTTATCTAAAAAAATATAATTCATTTCAAGAATGACTGTCTAAGTTTTTATTTTACATTTTTTTTCAAGTTGCCCTAAAATAGAAATGCTGGTAATATAAAATAATTTTCTCCAGCGAAGCTTTTTAAGTGACCAATAGACTTCAATTAAACTTAACTCTGAAAAAGACTGAAATAGTTAATTTCCACTTTAAAAAAAAAAAAAAAAAAAAAAAAAATTCATAACTTGCTCTTTTAAATAACTCTTCACGAACACTTTCATTTCACTTCTTAGCCAATCAATTACACTATCGTTTAATCTTTCGTAATCCGACATTTAAAGTCCTTAAACACTTGTACCATTCGCACTTATCTCAAAAAAGTCAATATTCATCATAACACTCATAGTGAACTATAACTAAAGTAACAAAAAGTCGAAAATGCGCTTAAACAACCTCAACGCCAAACACAGTTTCTCTCCCAAGCTTGCCAACAACTCAACAACAAACAAACTTTTGCATCATCTATAGCATTGCTTGCACTTGCGCGAAATACATACTTTAGTCATTTTTACCTACGCTCGCGTAAAATCATAGTTGCAAAATAAAATCGATGCCTATATACTTCTGTAGTAGTAGTAGGCCCTTAATAGGCTCGCAATCGAGCGAACGTTTCCCATTAAAAGTTATAACTCTCCTCAAGTCTCTCTCTCTCTCTCTCTCTCTCTCTCTCTCTCTCTCTCTTTCGGCTTATTATGCACGACAAGCAAGTAGGCGAGAAGGGCTGAATCGGATAAAGTAATTTATGCGGGTGGCAGCATACACCTACAGCGTAGGTATGGCTGTTTTATACAACTTGTGAAGAGTTAGAGTAAGAGAGTAAGAGAGAGTCGACAGTGATAAATCGCGACCGGATTAAACGTGCGCTCCTGATGTTAAGATATCATCGTGAGAATAGCAGCAACGAATGTGCGTGCCGACGACGACTACGACTTCTATATAGTCCTCTGTCGTTTAGCTTCGGCATTTCTCATACTCTTTTTCACCTCGATACTACAGAGTGCTCTTTTTTTTTTATTTTTTATTTTGTTTTCACGTGATTTCTATTTTGCTTGTCCTCTTGAACAGTCGAGAGTGAGAGCGAGAGCTGGTTATATGAAATTTTTTTTTCCTTGGTATTGATTGATATGCTAGACAGGCGGATTTGCTGTTTCGTTAACTCAGATAAAATCTAGAAATAAAAAAAAAAATAATACAACGTGTATAATAATTTAATTATATATTTCATGGATAAAAATAAAAAGTAAGCAAAAAATTTAAAATGACATACATATATAAGATTAAAAATAATCAAGTCAATAATGACACATGGTTTTTAAAAAAATGTAAATAAATTAAAAAATATAGCTGGTCATATAGTCTGGGGAATCATTTGAAAAAGTCATATATGATTTGAAGTAGCTCGAGAATTTGCAATAAGCCAGACCACACTGGTAGCCTTCATTAAATTTTAAACTGAACATCGGGATTCCATTCGATGAACCCTAATCTCGTAATTCGCAGCCGGTGCCATGCACCCAGCGGGTGAGAGAGAAGAGCCAACAGTATCTCTCGTTTCACCTCTCTCTCTCTCTCTCTCTCTCTCTCTCTCTCTCACTCTCTCTCGTTTTTGCCTACCTTTAATACCGTGGAGAAGCGTCGAGGTGCTAATACCACTCACATTCTGTGAATGAAAATATTATCCTTTTTTTTTTTTTTTTTTTTAATATAGTAGGAGAGGAATGAGAAAAAAAGTAACTACCTATAGGTGTGGGCGTAAAATTGTTCTTTCTCTATTTTCGCTGACGGCTTTCTCAATTGCCGAACGAAAGCGCTTGAAAATGCAATTCTGATTGACGTTATTACAGAACCTGCATACAAGGGAATAAGAGAGGGGGCTAGCAAATGTTTCCGCAGGTTCGTGTCGGAGGGAGAGAGAGAGAAGGTACGTTGATAATGATCAAATCCTTTGGACGAAGGGTGAAAAGTACGAATATACTAGGTAGGTAGTAGAGTGTGGCCGATAGTAATTTCATTCGTTCCCTTTTTATACGTTTGTAATTTCATTCGTTGAAGAAAATTTCGTTGTTATTTCGGGGATTAGTGAGATAGACATTTTAAAAATATCTAATTTAATGCATTAGTTTATTCCGAGCAGCTGCAATGTAGCTCTGTAAAAGTACGAGAGGTGAATTTTAAAAATGTCTTTTGTGTATTCAAATGTAAATTGTTAATTTACAGTAAAAAAATAGGTGTATTTTTTAAACAAGTAAACTAGCTGAAAAAGCAGCTTTTTACGAGCTTAGTTACGAGTAGCCTCTTCTAGTTATTCTTTTTTTTTTCTTCTTTTTTTTAACACACGACCATCCTCTTACAGCTAAATTGTTGACTATCCTTATCGAGAAGTTCTGAACATGCTAGCTTTAAAGTTATAATGAAACAAGTTACTTCTCGGGGATGTACACGCCTGAAGCCATGTTTATGGAAATTGATGCGCCGAGTTTTAATGCTCTGAATTTTCATCGAGTGTAGTTTACATAAAAGACATTAATAAAATAAGCATAGAATACCCTCAGGTAGTAGTAGGCCAACTTTTACGATAAAAGCAACCAAGAAGAGGGACGAGGTATATGAACAAGTTCAATAATCTTCCAACTCACCATCAATCAATCTCAAAATCCTAAAATCCAGCGAAACGCGTTGCATAAAACAAGTCGACTCTTCGAGACGCTAATAGCCGAACTCTTGAAAATTCAATTGGTCAATGGGAGGTTTATACTTTGTCGAGAGAACGAATTTGCTCCGGCTGGCGAACCACGAAAACTGCGTTCATCGGGCCGCATAATAAGCGCGCGAGTAATTGCGTCGGCAGGTTGCGGTCGTCGTCGTTGCCGCCTAGCTTTAGCATAACGCTTCGCCTACCCTTCCTCCTTTATACTCGACATTGTCGAGCTGCTGCTGCTGCTGCACCTCTGTGAGAGCTAGCAACATCGACGCGCCAGCTGCATCGACTGCGTAATCTCGTGCGAGATAACGGCAAGGCTCTTGTCCTCGTAGCTTGAATATCGGGGCAATGACGCGCAGGTGACGGAGCGGAGCTTTGTAGAGGACGAGAGACGTAGTATGTGTATGTGTATGTGTGTGTGTGTGAGTGGCTGCTGTACTTTTGGATCGTACAATGTGGTTTCTGTTATTGCTACGGCTTTTCCTCAGCCTCTATATTCTGTCGGTATTTATTTGATGGGAAATGGATTATTATTTTTAAATATAATTATTACTGTATATGAAAATATCAGAGTTAAAATGAAATTTTACAGCTTTTAGGATATACATTTTATATTTTTGTATTCAAGTATATTTTTATTTTCGATCAATGGACTCTTATTGATCTTTTGAATATTTTTTCCTTAAATTCTTGATAAAAAAGTCTCTCTCAAATTCATTTTTTTAAATGCGCTGAGCTAGCTGAAAAGCTTCAGCTGAAATACTTGTGAGCAAAAAAATGTATTTAAACGTGTTCCAGTAGAAAAATCCGATTATAGTCAGACGCATCTATACTAAAAAAGTAATTCAAATTTTTAGAGCTAAAAAGTTACTTTTATCATTTTAGATTACATTTTTCTCAGTATTTAAACATAAACAATTTTAATTTGTTTATTTGGAAAAGTATCATTTCTTCTACAATTACTTTTCCAATTACTTTTCCTGAAATTTAAATTTTAATTAATTTCTACGAAGATCTACGAGCAACAATTTAAGAATTATAAAAAAACATTATTTTTAAAAATAAAGTATCTTAAAGTAATAAAGCTTATTCATAACTAGTCAATTTAGACTCTAAATTCAAATGTCATTTGACCAAAACTTTATTATCAAACGCTTATTCCAACAGCATTTACTCGCAAGCTCTAGACAACAGTATGTTCCAAACATTTGGCTCTGACATTTAACAATGTTTGATCTCGAGTAACTGTGAATGAAATTGAAAATTTAGTCCTCCAAATTTTAGTCAAAGTAGATACTAAAATTTTGATGCTCAAGGCTAAAATCGTTGGTGTTTATTAGTCTCATTAAATTTTCAAGTATAATACATGATATATAAACTACCTCAAGATCTTGATACACTAATCGCTAATACACTTCAGTATCACAAGCAGTTCTATTTTCTTTTCGTAATCAAGACATCTTAAACACACTCTATACCTGCAAACAAAAAAAACTCAGCTTCCGTAACAAGCTCAAAAGATATCTAGCTTCCCTAATAAAAAAAAGCCACCTCTAATTAAAATCTCACCATCAAACTTCACCACCAAGACTCCAAATACTTTGAAACACATAATATACAGAACAAAACTTGGTAGCGTAAGATTTTCAAGATAAAAAAAAGTCAAAAAGAGTGCGTGAAGAGCAAGAATAAGAAGAAAGAAAAAAGCATCAAGTAAGAAATAAGAAAAGGCAAGAGGAAGAAAGAGAGAAAGGTAGGAGGAAAGGGCAAACGAGGTAAAAGCGAACAAAAGCACAACAACCCTTTCACATACCGTCCCCTCACATAACTTGCGCGTACACACGCATACTCGCCCCCAAAGAATATAGGGTGAAATTTCAAAGAAATAATAAAGCGTAAACAGAAACATATACACATACACACAGACAAAGTAGCAAGCAGCAATGCGCATACAAGCATACAAAACGCATATACACACCTGCACACATAGACGACGGTAGACGTGACTCCTGGCAAGAGGATCGGCCAGAGGGGAAGCATAGCCGGCTGCTAGCGGGTGAAGCGGTGGATAGGTAGGGGCAGCAGCTCTTCGTTGGTGGTGGTGGTGGTGGTGGTGGTGGTGCTGCTGCGCTGGCGCCGGCGTCGAGACGGCCGGGGAGGGATGGTGGTTGCGCCGCCGGTAGAAGTAGCAGGAGCACACCGGCGGCGAGCTGTGCTGTAGAGAGGTGGCCAGTGTTAGCGCGGCCGCTCCCTGTATCGCAAGCTCTGTTACCTTAATCCCACGAACTTTATATACATGTATACATATACGTGGACACCTCGTGGTAGTATACCGGCCGGCAGTATATTATATACCTCTACCTGTCTAGAAAGACGGTAGGAGGCAGCTTTCAACTGCGTCCGGAACTCAAAGCTACTCTCCCGACTTTCATTGTGAGGTGAGGAGAGAGAAAGAGAGAGAGAGAGCGGAAAAGGAGGAGGTGGAGCGCGTACACACTTGCGGGAGGAGGTTGAGAGAGCAGGAAATGGAAGGACGAGGGGAAGTATCGAGCGTCGGCAGTGCCGGTGGTGCTTGTCTACTACCACAGAAGCAGCAACAGCAGCAGAAGCAGAAGCAGCTTGACTGCTACTATTTTGGCTTGTTATGCAGCGTGCATCATCGAGCTATCGCGCTGGGTGATTCTGACGTTTGCTCGTCTCCTCGTAGCTGCGACTACTGAATACCTCATGGCTGTCACGCGCGACGTCTTTGCTGCTGCTGCCAGAATTGTTGGTCCAGCAGAGAAAACCAGATTTTTCTCGATGTTCAAGCAATTGTATGGAATAGTAGACTAGATTCAAGGATATCAGATGGAATTACTAGTTTAGATTTTCCAGCTATATAGTAAATTTAATGTTTTTGATACAACGAATAACAGTGAATACTTTTGTGATTTATATAAGTAAAAAGAATGTTATTGTAGTCTATGAACAATTAAGAAAATTATAATTTTATCGCATAGAACAAAAGCTTTTGGTATGTTAGACAAAGAAATAATAAAAAAAAATGTTGTAATCAAAGTTAATATATATGTCTGGCATCTAAATGTCATATCATATCATTCACAATCCTAGAAATTATGTATGTATACCCAAGATATATAATTAATTTACGCTGAATAAATAACAGGAAACTAGCAAAGTGGAAATGTAAACATTTAGCCGATATACGCAATCAGTATTAGTTTAGTGTATATGTATGTAGGTACATGTGCTTTCAACGCATATCATCGATTTCATATTCAATTAAATGTATCAAACAATATTACGATTTGTGCTACCACACCTCAGACATAAGAGCTTTTACGTATATTAATATTCAGAAATCATTAATAAATTTCAGCGTCATCAAACACCACAAAAACTTACTATTTCAATTGTCACCGAAACGATGATTTCTCTATAGGTAAAGTGTTATATGTGCCGGTTATTAAAAAAGTATAAAAGACTCAAGTACCGAGCGGTGTGTTATCCGTCCACTCAGACAAGTCTCTTTGGAATCGGTCTGAGTACTAGGCATCCACGCTTACAGCAACGTGAAAATTGAAGGAGCAAACGATTTGACGGCAGAGAGGAAAGAATCCGGAAGAGCAAAAAAAAAAAGAAAAAAGAAAGACAGAAAAAAAAGAGAGTTAGGTAGTAAGTGAGCGAGTGCAAGAGAAGGGAGTCTCGAGTACGCGCAGGGGTTGCGCGCGTGTGCAATCAGCGCCAGCGGCAGTAGCAGCAGAAGCTGCTTGTGTCTCTCGAGGACAGCAACCTCGAGAGCTATAGTAGAGGAAGAAAGAGAGAAAGATACTACTCCCCGGGAATTAATTCTTCCGTGTCGCGGCCACCTCGAGAGAGCCCGGGGTATACCTTCTCCAGCTCTCTCTCTCTCTCTCTCTCTCTCTCTCTCTCTCTCTCTCTCTCTCTCTCTCAGCTTCTCTCCTCGCCCATACGGCGAGCGAGAGAAAAAAAGAGAGGCCGAAAGGTGTAGGGGAGGAGGAGGAGAGTAACTCGCGTGAGCGCTTCACGCACTCCCCCCTCCCTCTTTATCATCACTTATCGTGCGTACGCCCGCGCGCGCACGTGGCGGCAACGGCGCGTTGGTGCCGCCACCACTGCTGGTGCTACACTTAGTAGTAGTTGTAGTAGTTGTAGTAATAGTAGTAGCAGCCGGTTTAGCATCGACGCAGGAACATCATAGCAGCATAAGCCTCAGCCGGGGCGGGAAATATATTTTGCGAAACTTCCGAGAGTGTCAACCCGGACATTGCTGATTCACAGAAAAAGTGCTGCTACACTCGACACCTCTTACTCGATTCCTCGTCGATAAATAAAGGAAGGAAAATACTTGTTGCTGACTATAGTAGTTGTTGGATGGTATAGAGTGTAGATGCTAAATTTGGAGATGTTTTTTTGGAAAGCTGCACGACACGTACACAGAGCTTGCTTGACTGCTTGCTGATATTGCAGCCGCCGGGGCTTCATCGAAAAGAGAGCCGGTCTACCGGTGAAAGGAGGAATCAATACTTGTTGCCTGTTGCTCGATTGAGTGTGTATAAGTGTGTGTTTGTGTGTGTGTGTGTATTATGTTAGGCTTTGTTGAAATATATGTGCTCTCTACCATTCATAAGCGGATTATAACTCTGTGAAAGTGTGTGTGGGTGTGTAGCGTATTGTTGCTTCGTGAGACTTATAACCTTAGAGAGGAGAGAAGAGAGATACGATAACGTTCGATTTGTTGTTTATTGTTGTTGTTATTATTGTGTGGAGACAAAATCTCTCGGTTTTCTGTCTCGTCTGTGGTATTTTATATTGTCAATCAATCGGATTAAGATTGTTTTATTGATGGTTATACGTATTTTGCTTGATTGTTTAATTCTGTGATATATAATTCAAAAGGAAGAGTGAGAATAAAAATAAAATCTAGTGTGAAATTTGTGGCGGTTGTAACAAGAAAGTGATAAATGAAATTTTTTAATAAGTTTTGCTGAAATGTGTTCAAATTAAGAATTAAGACTGTCCTACAATTTGAAAATTGAAGTAGTTGAAAAATTATATTGTTCTAGTATATTAAAAGAAAAGAAAATAATGTGTTGTTAAAAATGATTATATGATTTTTATTACTTATTATATACAAACTATTGTATCAAGTTCCAAATGAAAAAGTTTAGCTAATTATAAATAAATAAATACCACCAAAGGGTATTTTACTTTTCTCATCAACGAAGTTTTTCAAAGTCAATGTTAATGGTATATAAAATCAATCAAGAAGATAATATATATATATATCTATATCTAAAGGTGCTTGTATAGATAGATAAAAAAGAAAAGAAGAGAAAAAAAGAAAAATTCAATGTGAAACGTGCACAAAATATATATAAGAAACGTTTTGATAAGCCCTTTTTTACACCACGGCAAACCACTGAAAGTATATAAAGAAAGATCGATCACTTCTTTTTTTCTTTCCAACAACACCAGAAAGCTTTCGTACTAAGGAAGAGCAAAAGACTCATCGTTGTCATCGTTGTCATCGTAGCATAGAGAATCGATAAAAACATACACACAGAATAACCATCGAATACATAACTCGTTGGTTTGCTACGAAACATACACACACATACACTCCCTTTTGGCATCGACAACAATCCTAATGGCTGTTTACCGAGCGACTCCTTTGTAACACCATCAGCATCACCCCCCCCTAGGCTCGTCATTGCTAACGGCGTTCTTCTACACCCTCGAGGTGTGCAAAGAGAGAGAGAAGAAGAGAAAAGCAAGCTACTCAAGTAGTCTTGCACGAAGAGAAGACGAGCGCCTGTCGTTGCGCTCGCCCTGTATAATTTCACATTGATCTGGCCGTGCAAGCTCTCTATCTCACTTACTCTCTATTTCAAGCAACCACCCAGTCCGCGAGGGAGTGGAGGCAAGCAATAGCAGTAAGAGGGAGCTTTGCAACTCGCATGAAAGACCTACTCTCTCTCTCCCCCTCTCTTCCTCTCTTCTAGATTATTAAAAGCGTAGACTGCTAAGTGCGCGCTCCGGTGGATATACATATATAGATACAAGCTGTGCCTCGTGGCTGCTTCTTTCTTTTTTTTTATATATATAACCTGAGAGCCACAACACAAAGCTATATACTGCTCTTCTCCTTTTTATCTACCCCGCTCTACGTTTTTATACCGATCTCTCGAATGGCGCTTTGATCCAGCAGCAAGCAGTGAATTTATATCAGTGAATCGCACTTTCTTTTTTTTTTTACTGAGTCTGTGTCTGTGTATGCAATAACTGCTTGTCTAGCATAGCTTAACCTTTTCATTCTTTCATAACGCGCTTGAAAGCGATATATACATATTGTTGCTAATTGCGTCGATTGATGCAAATGTAAAAGTGAGAAATAGTCGCTTTCTTTGAAGGCTCGTTCTAGTGCTGCTTATATTGCCAAGTTAAATTGTGCTAAGTGTATGCAAGAAAAAAAAGTCAAGTGGACTGTTTATATAAAGTGAATTCACACGTGAAAATTTGTAAACTGTTTAAAAAAAAAAAATATTCTACGTAACTAATAAATGCTTTCGTAATCATAACTGTGAAAGGAAAGAATAAAATAAAAACAAAACAGTATATAACCAAACACATGCTAATATTTTTATGGGATATATACAAGTAACCAAAGAAAGTAAGACGTATGCGTCTAAACGTCGTCAAATGCACCAATTTACAATTTTACGCTTTTCGATATATATAAACGACCAATGTATCACGCTTAAATTTACATAATCCTTAATAAAAAAAAACTGCTTATCTGAAAACACACTAAACTTCGTCCATCAAAACAAAAGTTCGTCGAGCTTGAAAAAGCAAAAAAGCTCTTGAGATTAATCTACCTCTTGGAACAAATAACCAGTATATCAAAGTTAATCATTATGTCACGACGGAATTCACTTCAACATTTAGACAACGGCAGTCCAGCTCAGTCACCAGGTCCACAACGAGCAGTACACGGGATCCCAGAACGTGGAGGTGCACCGATAATGCGACCACCAGACGTACAGCGACCAGTCCCGTTACCCGGGCTGGCCGCAGCTGCAGGCTCGCGTTCTCTTCACGGCAGTCCAATGCATTCGGTACACGGATTTGTCAATCCTTTAGGTCCTGGATTACTAGCACATGGATTGCCTCCACCCTCGGCAGTCATCAGTATGCTTGGTGTTGCTACACCTCAACATTCGCCTGCTAATGCTCGTCAAGGTATGAGAGAGCTGGATGATTCGGAGCTTTTTTATTTCTCGAGGGTTTCTTGGGGTGCTTTTGAGTTCCGGAAAAGCTCTCGAGTCTTTGAGTTTTTTTTCTTTTTTACTTTTGGGTTATATTATTAGTTGTTGTCTTACATTTGAGTTTAAAAAAGATAAATATTTAAAGAGACGTTTAGAGGGTATAAGAATGTAAAGCATGATTATTTTTATTCTCTCTGTCCTGGTATTATTTCTGTAAATATATCGGTTTATTCTTATTATTCTTGATTAAAATTCACGTCGAGTTTCTCGGTAAAAAGTTTTAATATTAAAAATAATACTTGTATTTTTTATTATTTACCTAATCCAGTAGCTCTGCTTTGTTATTTGTAGAAAAATGAAATTGTTTTTTTATAAACATTCCACGTCAAAATGTAATATTTTTCTCGAAATTTAAACTTGAGCTTTCTAGACATTTTACGAAAATGTTGAAGCTGCATGAGAGAGAGAGAGAGAGAGAGAGAGAGAGAGAGAGAGAAGACAATGCACTCGTCAGTTTTCAATTTGGCGTACATAACAGACAGGCCAAACGTAGAGCCAAGTATTTTTTTTACCGAGCATCAAGACGAAACGAAATAGAGAGAAAGATCTTTCTCTCTCTCTCTCTCTCTCTCTCTTAGTGCGCTGAAAGAGCTCCAGACGTGGTTTTAAAAGCAAACTTCAAGTTTCGCCGTCATGACGAAAAAGCGTAAGAGAAAAGTCGAGGAAAAAGAGTAATAGAAACGGGAAAAATATCGCATTTTGTATGTACAAGGAATGTAGGTTTTTTTTTTGGAGATACTTTTACTTTAATCTTTCCAACTTATATTATTGTCTCTATTTGAGCATTCGTTTAGTATTGTTTTTTTATTAGAATATATTTTTAAAATAAATTAATATTCTTTAAAATAATACTCCAGTAATTATGGAGCAAATAAAATTATCAAATTATTAACTTTATACTCGACACTTCGTTTTTACACGTGTTTTTGGAGTAATAAATCCCAGACGCAATATTTTACGCACACTTGAACTATCCAGAATTTTTTTTTTTGTCCTTTCTTTTTTTTATTCAAGTTTGCCAGGTGCACACTATGTAAAGCAATTCGAGCAAGGCATATAATAATAAAAAAAAAAAAAAAGACAAAGGGCAAAAAAAACCGAAACACCCGGGGATAGGGGAAAAAAAGAAAGGGGTCGTAAGGATAAGAAGAAGAAGAAGAAGTAGATGTAGGAAAAAGCCGAGATAGTAGAGGGTAGCAGTAAAGCAGAGAAGAGAGCAAAAGCATAACGAGGACGAAGATACAAGTACGTAAATAATAAGAAGCGGAAGCTCGAGAGAGCGCGCAAAATTTTCCTCTGCCGCGTGCTTGCCTTATTAAAGTCCAGTTCTCCTCTTTCCTCTTCTTCCTTCATGGCTGGGTCGTATCGAGCTTTCACGTATATATATAGTCTGCTATAGCGCATGTTAGCTCGTGCGTCCGGCTGGCGCCGACATTCTCGGGTAGCTTATGTCGTTTTGACGGTTTCTTGTGCCCTGCTATCGGCTTTGAGGTTGCTCCATTTAGAGCTATATATGTGGAGAGTATGCTTGTTTGACGGACTTGATAAGTAGGATAATTTTACTCTGTGAAATGGAGCTGTGCCAATGCTGTGCATCATAAATTTTTTTAATTCTTTTATAAAGTTGATTATTTATAATTGAATTAAGTCATAAGATACTTTAAAAATTGATGATTATTATTTATGAAATAATTAACTTGTAACAACAAAGCAATAAAAATAAAGTCATCAGCCATATAAATTTTCCAGATTGTACAATGTAATACTATAGTTTTCCAATTTACATATATCTCATATATCAATTTTAATTAACGTACACAGCTATTGATTACTACCTTCGTTTCATATGACATAAAATCCATTTATCTATATACATTTTATAAGGTGTAAATTATATTCCTCTAAATACATAGTATCGCGAATATTAATTCAACGAAAAAAAAATTTCAAGATTTTTAAGTTAATTACAGCCTGAGGGCGTTTTATCCTTATTTTAATGGATTCTCATTAGTGTTCGCAAATTCCTGTTGATGACAGTAATTCGCTAAAAAAAAAAACGAAAAAAAAAATCAAAATCCGCTTATTACGCTTGATTAATTTACCTGTAAATTCTCTTCAATTGGTTTATCCTCAAAATGTTTCCAAATTGAAAAATCAACACTTTACAAATAATTATTGCCTCTTATCAAGTATAGTTCTCCCTCTTCCAATAATTCTCAGTCGACACACTTTCGAGAGCAATTCTCGTATTTGCTTATTATTATTATTATTATTGTTACTATATCGATCAGAAAGCAAAGAGTGTGCGTAAAGAGAGAGAGAGAAGCGGTCGAGTCGAGGCGTCGATAAGCATCAGTCGAGCCCTATATAGCTAGCAAGCGAGAGAGAGAGAGAGAGAACGTCGTTCTCCCCTGATTACGGGGTAATGAGGTTATCCACTTGGCTCCCTCATAATTTCGCTCGCTCGTGCGCGGACCGCGACTCTATTTCCGGGACAATGGCCGCCGCAGCAGCAACATAGGACAATCGGCTCGACGAGATCTCCCTCGCGCGCGCGTTGGGATGCTAGAGTTTCAGGATTATTGGAATGGGCTGGGAGAATGAATCGCGGAGTGTGTCCGAGAGAAAGAGCTTTCGGTTTTAATGCGATTAAAGCGCATTCGTAAAGGACAGTCCTCTCTCCGTGTTTGTTCTCGCTATTTCTGCTTGGAAAGAGATTGAACTTAAACCGAAGTATATAGTGATATTTGCTTTGTATTTTAACGACTCTTTGATTCAACGTGTAATGGAATTACGAATTACAACTATATGAGAATATTATTTAAAAAGTTGGAAAAATTTTTCAACAAGTACTTTTCATTTCGCGGTTCTTTAGTTTTATGTGTACAAGAGAAGAAAGTACAGTATAGCAAAGCAACATAGTGCGGAGACATGAATTTCCGAAAGTGGACGTTATAGATCTTCGCGTGCAAGGTCTGGGCCAAAAACGCCCCTTCTCGTTGAAGTATCTGGGACACAACACAGAGAGAAAGAGGAGAATAAGGGTGGGTAAGGCAGTAGCAGCAGCAGCAGACGGCAGCGGGACATAAGGAGCATGGAGGCCAGAGTTGGGGGGAGAGGAAGGGAGGGTGAAGCACAATGACAAAGGAGTGTACGCGTTTGAAAACTTTTCTTTTCGGCGCAGCGCTAGAATGCAAGCGATCTGCTGCTGCTGCTGCACAAGGGGGCGTGGGAAGGAGTAGAAAGGAAAGCAAAATGGCCCCATGAATATTTCATGCCTTCATTTCGCGAGCGCGCGTGCACTATGCTATGGTGTATGTATATATGCGTATGTTGAAGTAGAAGGAGCTGAAGCTGGGGGAAAGTCGATCTGTGAGCGGGGGGAGAGGAGGGATAAGCGTGAGCTTAATGGGCGAAAAATAGTCTATTGTTTTAAGCCGCGAAACTTAGCCATACGCTTGAGTACCTTGGCCGCTCTGGAAAAAGTACGCCTTTCTACTAAGAAATAAAGAAAGATAGAAGGAAAAGAAGAATAAAGAAAGCTTGAGGCTTGCAGTAGCAGCTCGTCTTTTCAAATCTGTATGTGTGTGGGTATGGTATAGTTCGCGTGCGACGACGCCTCCTGTTCCCTTGTCTCTTTTAACCCTCTATTTCACCCGTCTTCGTCTTCTTCTTCTTTTTGTATTGTTTCTTTGCTGATGCTTGTGTGGTGTGCTCCATTTCATTTTCTATTTCTCTTTATACGCTTCTTTTGCCATCCAACTTTCTTTTTTAAAGAATAAAGCCAAGCTTGAGCTTGATTGCTCTCGGATTAGTCTTACAATTAACCGAGAGGCGTGTTGTGAAATTTTTTTGTTTTATTTTCTTTTTCACACTGCAAAAGCTTTGTAATCCTATTGTCTGTTGGACTTTTCACAGGATTTTCTTTGGTAGAAAAGTTACTCGCGAGATTTCTGAAGTGAGAACAAGACAAGAAAGTTGACTTTGTGTTGACGGTAGAAGTCAAGCTTTTTGCAAGCTCTTTACTATTATACAGGTGTACCAAAAACACGTCCATTCACTTTTCACGTTTTGTTCATGTGAACCCGGAAAATCGATGCTCATCAGTATTCGGTAGATAATACTGGGATATCCGCTCATCTTTTCTCTAGGGTTTGATTTTTTTTTGGATGAACGTCGGGGCCGATTAACACACGCGTGCTACTGCATAGAGTAGCTTTAGAAAACCGCTTCTCTTCGTTGCTTGGACGTGTCAGTTATCCGGACGTAGCAGCAGGAACAACAGCAGCGAGAGGTATACGCGTCGTTTCGATATCCATCCATTTCAAGCCAGTAGGTTTCCCAGAGCGCCAGGCTCGCTACGTCACGCGAGAGCGAGTCGTGATTAATGGCCCGATACATTAACGCTACGCTGGAATTTCACGGACGCGCGCTCGTACTTTTGGCTATCCTTTATTTTCCTTTCAGTCCGGCTGCTCTTTTCTGGAGTGCTGTGTTTGCCTTTTTTTTGCCGTCCGGGATTTTGATGTTTTACTTGCTTTTTTTTGTTTAGTTTTCTTCTTTTTTTTTGTTGTACGGGTTAGAAAACGAAGAAAGCACTGATTTGGGTTCATGAGTGGGCTTGGATAGGTTGAGCTTGCGGCTTGAAAAGCGTATGTTTGGGATATGAAATGAACATCCAAGTTAGATAATGGAAAAATAAAAGTTTTCTCACGAGAATATTTAGAGCATAAAAGCAATGTGCTGCTGATTCAAAAGCTCACAATAATTTTTAGGACTCATTGTTGTCTTAAAAAAAAAAAAAAAAATTTAATTACCTCTAAAAACAATGAATTTAAAAATAGTTTTCATGAATATTCAATAGTTACAATTCCACAGTTATTAAATTATAATTGAAATTATTTTTTCTACATATAAAATTGCTTGAAAATTCCTTGTAATTATATTTAACCTTCTACCCCAGAAATTTTGAAGAAATTCCATTAATTTACATATTCATAATTTATACATTTATTCCGAAAAAAATTCGCGTTTAAACACACGATACTAACGTAGCCTCGCACGTAATATCACAAATAAAAGAATTAGCGTGACCTGAATAGAGTATTAACGACTTGAAAAAGTCAAAAGAAAAACTTGTATTATAGCCAAACGCGAATTGCGTTATAATCGCTGCTTTATTTGTACTATACATGTTTACTCTATACTATAATTCACTATTATCGATTCTCAACAAAAAAAAAAAAAAAAACCTTTCATCGCAACAATAAAAAAGTCATAAAAACATTTACTTCCACGTTTATACATAAAAAATAAGACTTATAAAAAGAAAACAGATCGTTTATTCTTCGCCTCTGGCCAAAATATATATGTTACAGTGACAAAGCTGCGAGAGCACTGGGATGAGACAAATTCGAAAGTGATGCAACGTAAGAGCCAGCTGGACGCTATGCTGGGCGACAGCCAACGTTTCGAGGGTAAACGCCAGGAGGTCGAGGTCTGGTTGTCACGGATGGAAACAAAGCTCGAGCGAATGCGACCGGTTGGCAATACCGCCGACGTCCTCGAGGCTCAGCTGCGCGAGCAGAAGGTAAGGCTTTCACTTCTATAGTAGTCGTTCTATACACACCCGGAAACCAATGGCTTTCCTTCCTCTTTATCCTCCTCTTTATCTTCTCTGCCCCTCTCTCTCTCTCTCTCTCTTCCTTTATCTATTTTCCCCTTGCTCACCGCAGCCCTATTGTTGAGAGGAGGCCACGGCATATGAATAGCAAGACGCGGTCGACGCTTCAGGCGCGTTTTAATGACTCGAGCACTCGGGAAGGTCTTGAGAGAAAGAGAAGGGGTGTGATCGGACATTGCCGTTGTCACGCTGCCTGCACTTGTTCCATCTCTCTCTTGGGTGCTTGCTGCTCGAAGAAGCCCTTGGGTTTCAACTTGATAGCTCCCAAATGACCTCGGGCGTACGAGTTTTGACGAGGAGAGCGTATAAATGTTAATTGCCCTCTGATTTCTTTTTTATTTTTTTCTAACTTTTCTTTTTACAAACTGTGATTTTATATGATTCATTTTGATATTTATACTCTTCTGGTTATTGTTCAGTTAAATTTCAAATGAAATATTTTTTATAGTATTACTATTGATATGTTTTTATTTCCATGGAATATATATCTTTGATTTTCAATTTATATTCATAAACACTCGGGTGCAAGAAAACGATAAGAATGGAAATTATTCTCGTAACGTTAAAGAGCTGTCATCTGATTTAATTCAATCTCATATATTCGTATATCCTCGTGTGCGTCCGTAAAACTACTTCATCATTTTTTTTCCTTTCATTTTCTCTTTTTTATTGACACTTTTACGATGCATTTCGCAAACTCACGAAGCAAATTCGATCAGCAGTCGGTCGCCTCATACAAAACGAAAAGCTAGAGACGCGCGAGTAGCTTCAACTCGTATTCGGGCGTTTCTTTCGTTTTTTCAAGCTTTTAGATGACGTTCTCTCGCATGAAGAAAGAGAGAGAGAAACCCTTTTCTTTTATTGACTGCAGCCTCCCAGATCGTCGAAGCCGTGTTCACTCGAATCGCTCTCTCACTCCTTCCATTCGTTTTTTCATCTCTTTCTCTCTTTCTTTCGATTCTGTACGATTCTTCGAGTAAATGGAATCGACTGTCAATCGAATCCAGATAAAAGATCGTATCTTTTCGATGACGCTAATTACCCGAGCCATTATTAAAAGTTTCATTAAAGCGATTGCTTTATCATTTCTATTGCTGGAACAAAAAAAAATACCAATTGCTTTTGTTTTAAATAACACAATATCTTATGAGTTTCTTTTTACTTTTGTTCAATTTTCAGCGATTAAAAAAGAAGAATATTTGCATCAATAATATTTTTATAAACATTTTATTCACAATATTTTGAGTAATTCCTGTTGATACTCAGATGAGTATAAAATTTAAGATAAGCCTACAGTATAGCCGGTCATTACTCATGATTTACACAAATTTCATATGCAGATCCATCAAACTGCCAAACACTGAACACCTCGAGATTGAAATCGATCTCAAGCGATCAAACAATGATTGCCCTTGCGAATACTCCTAATACCGCGAATCTCAGCTATATGTATATATATGTAAAGCCAATCGATTGCCACATGCAATGCACGCCAATATACAAAAGGACTCACCTCCTTCCGACACACCACAAAACTTACACATCCTCTCAGGATTGGCATGGTATTAACGAAAAGGTCTCTTTGTTGTCCTTTGTTCCATCCACAGTCTTTCCACGCCGAGTTGCACCAATACAAGCACCAGATCGAGCTGTTCAACTCGCTGACGCAGAAACTGATCGCGGTCTACCAGCAGGACGATACGACACGCGTCAAGAAGCTCACCGAGACGATCAACCAACGCTACAACAATCTCAATTCGAGGTGAGTAAGACCATCTGAACCCTATTTTCCTCTTTCTCTCTTTCTATTGTCGCTGGTCTTTTGGCTGTGAAGACGAGGGTGGTTTCTCCACTGAGGAATATTAGGGTCGGTCCTGAATGCGCTTATGGGACTGTGCGAAATCCTTGAAAGGCTGGGATTCTGATATAGAATGGAATTACACTAGATGGAATCTTGTAACAATGTGGATATTAAATTAAATTTTCTTTACCCCTGAGCGTAGATTCTCGAGTGAGATTTGTAGAGATATTCTTGATTATAACATTAATTCCGGATTATTAATAATGTAAATTAATAATGTTAAAAGTTTCAAAAAAAAGGGATAATTACATTAATTATGATTTAGAAAGTAATAAATTTTGTTATATTGGACGAAAATCATTATTCAAACTTACTTTTGTCAATAATCAAGAAAAAAAGTCTTGCAAGTAATTTAATTAAAGAAGAGTTGAGTAATCAGTAATTAACATGTCACTCTATGTACTATCACAGCATCATTAACCGCGGGAAGCTGCTACACTCAGCGATGAACTCACTGCACAACTTTGACCGTTCGCTGGACAAATTTCTCGCCTGGTTAAGTGAAGTTGAGTCCTCGACGGAGACGCTGGAGACAGAGGCAGACCGACTATGCGCACGCCGGGATCAGACCGCTGTTACTCGTTCCCAGCTTCAGCTTAAGGTAAGTCCCTACGCTACTTCGTATCTACATTCAAGTCTTACCCTCCCCCCCCCCCCTCTTTTCTCAATCGATGGAGAGAGTTTGTTCGTAGAGATCGTGCTGCAACCTCGGCGACCAACTTACCTCAGCTCCCCCCCCCCCCTACCCACTCCCCTTTTCTGCTTATCGATGCCCGACTCTAGAGAGTTTAGTCCGGGCTTCAGTTCCGGAAATAGTTATTGCCTGACGAGCGAATGATGATATTATACGAGAATATTTATGCGACGAACCCTTCGGAAATGCGTTCTTATCGAAGGCTTGAGTTGAGACTATGCGAAGACGCGTACAATCTGGATAAATTTTTTATGATGAAAGATAGAATAGATTTTTTATACGATAAATGGTTTTTATGCGTCTGACCATATCTTGACTTTATCTACTTACAACAAATTAAACGATAAAAAGCTAAGTTTTTCATGCATGTTAAATCTTTTGATTATGTATTTTAAATTTAAATTTTATATATAGTTTATTTTTAAACTTATTTTATATCTGGTAAACTTTTCGAGGTATGTATTCTATATAGTTTTATAAATTTATTTTTTCATAACGTATATTTTTATAAATATTCGAAACAATGTTTTATCTAAATAATATTACGCATCATACATAATTCAAAGTTTAGTGAAAATAATAGTTATTTCACTTAATCACAGTAGTCGAGCTTTTACTGAATTTTTAAAAAAGCATTACCAGGACATAATTCAGAAATAAAAGAAGCCAACAAGCCTTAAATCATAGCCTAACCAAAATAAGCACAAAGTAGCGCGAAAACGTTACCTTATAAATTTTCCGAGAAGCCATTTTAGGGCCATACAAAAGCCATTACATAATCATTTTCCGAGGCAATACTTGTCAGACTCTCTTCTCTCCTTTGCCGACTATTTCCATAGTCCCCCCAATATAGCGAGCATACACGTTCCGATCGATAGTAACGCAAAAACGCCTGGGATATACATATAGCAAGACTAGCCCGCCACTATGTCCCATGCGACGAAAAAGCACAAAGAAAGAAAATACGTGGGGAATGAGAACTTTAAGAGAGAAAGAGAGAGGTATATAAAGTGGGTGTGTGCGCATAAATCGTAGCCTTGCTACGAAATCTCATGTCCGTTCGTAGGGGAAGGGAAGGAGGCAAGGATCCAGAAAAATGCGTCTACATTGTCACGTCCCAGGTAGCCTATGAGCTTTTTTTCCATTGCCTCATTGCAGATCGATTTTACTCGTGGCTTTTAAGAACCGCATGAAAAGTGCTGCTGAATATTTTTTTATCACATTTCCAGCAGTTATTGAGTGCTCGGTGTTTTTCCAATTTTCCAGTGCAGTGCTCAAAGCATATGGCATACCTCTCTCTCTCATTGTGCGATTACGTTCAAACGATTATTTATATTCGTAGCTATAATCCCCCCTTATGTAGTTTCAAAACCTGTCCAAATTAATGAAGACCACTTGGTAATTTTGATCACGGAAAAAACATTTGAAAATGTATACCTATTATAATCTCGACTAAGCTTTTCTCCAGGAAATATCTACTTGGTACTATTAAACATTCTCTCACGTCGTTCACTACATACGAGAGCTCGCTCGATTAAGAAAAATTTCCGCGAGCTTCGTTCCTGAATTTTTCCAAGGCAATTATTCTCCGAGTTCTCTCTCTCTCTCTCTCTCTCTCTCTCTCACGATTTCTCATAGGAAAAAAAGAACGACCGCATCGTTATTGCGTAAGCACGAGCAGGCTTGCGCGCTCGTGTCTCCAAAAAACCCATCCTATAAATTACTTCTCGTCTCGTTCGTCGCATCCCATTCGCGCACATTCCTGGAAATGTCGCGTCGATAATACACGCCGCGGGAATGAAATTTCATTAGGATTACTCTCGTCGTCGACTGAGGGATTGGGATAGAATGAGAGAGGAAAAGAGGTGGGATATATACTGCAGGGAAAGAGAAGCTAGCTCGGGTGTGCCATGAAATTCAGATTAGCCTGATCGGATCGACGCAGTAGTAGTCCAGAGAGTATACTCGAAGTATCCCTTTTTTTTACACCGCGATGCGACCAGAGAGTGAGAAAGAGAAAGAGAATCCCAAGGGAGAAAGTTATGTCGCCGCTCGGAAGTTTGCTTCTACTCGCTGCCGAGAGAATAAACGATAATCGGCATCGACGCGACGCGAAAAAGGAAGGTATTGCGTCCGCGCGGGGATTGGAAATTGACCAGCTATCCTCCTTCTCCTCCTCCTCCTCCTAGCTTTGCTTTTCTTTACTCGCTTTTTCCTCTCTTTCTCTGCGAGAAAGTGATTATTTGCCGATTGCCGTCGAGGCTCGAGCGTTATTGGTTTCGCTCCGATGGCGAAGTAATGAAGTTCAAGGTTGTTAAGGAGTAATTTAAGTATCTTATTTTCTTAGTCTTTATCCAGCTGCTTAAACGTACTTATTTAAACCACTAAATGATTTTCTCGTAAAACAATTTGCAATCGTTTACTTTTTAAAATCATAGATTTTCTTTAAATTTTAACGAATAAAGCAAAATAAAGTTAATAAAAAAAGTAGACGGAGTAATTGGAATTTCTCATACACATTACATCAGTGAATTTAAAGCATACAATATGCTTTCATATTCACCCTTCGTAAAAGCGAAAAAAAAAGTTGAACCCCCACACTCGAGTCTCGCTCTCAAAACCAACATCAGTCAGTACCTCAGCACGAGTGCGTTCCTCCATGAACTTACCATAACTCAATAGTCGCGTCGCGTCACATATCACTCGTTATGCACACCAGTTCCAGCATGAAGAGGAAGCGTATGTATGGGTAACAGACTGCCATCCCTCAGAACTGCAATTCTTCAATCTCGCCAGCAGGTCGTATTTTTCAATACCACAAGCTGCTGCTGTAGCTGTAGCTGCTGTTACTATACTGTACAATAACGCGAGGTTGTCTCGTCTCCCAGCGGCGCCCAGCTCATTTCCCTTCGCTATTTCTCAAGACTCGTTGGAATTGCCCCGCCGCGTGCAAGCACGTGCGCCGGCAGCGGCATCGCGATTTACGACGTGCCGGCCGGGAGATCGGCCGGTGTGTGTAAGCGAGTGGCCGGAGAGTGCAAGAGAGACAACCAGAGACATAGAGAAAGAGAGAGATGCTTCTCTTCTACCTTCCTCGCGCTCGCGTACTCCCACCCCCGCGTTATATATCGATCGCGTCGCTTGCGGTGTAGCTGCTATACTACTGCTGCTGCTGCTGCTGCTGTGGCGGCGACGCAGCTCTCGCGTGGAGAGAAGAAAACGAGAATCCACCACACTGCCACCACTGCCGCCGGCTGCTACTGCATCGGTTTTCATCCCCCCAGCTCGAGATGCCAACTCTCTTTTTAACCTGTTTTTTTTTTATTTTTTTATCTTTTTTTTTCTTACTCTCTTTCTTTCTTTTTCACTTTCGTTTAGATGGTGCAAATTAGCACATCTCGTTTTAATTAGGCGAGGGGTTGGGTCAAGAACTGAGGTAGAATTTTAAAAGAGTTTATGTTTTATGCTTGATTTGCAAGATGTGCAGGCTGTAAGTTTTATTGCCTGATTTTATGTTCAGCTTTTTACAGCTCATAATATTAACATTATTTAAGAATAAAATTTATGTAATATAATTTTGTTTGATATTTGTATTAAGTTTACCTACGTTCACATACAATCATCAATTATTTTTTTTTATATCAAATTTTTTTTTTTAAGACTTAAATTTGTTTAAAATGCATCGTTAGAAATCTGTGCACGTTTTAGACCTTATATTAGCTAATCGAATAGTTTTATCACTTTTTATTAAATCTCATTATTTTATATTTTCTAGCTCGTTAAAATTTTATGTAGATTTAATATAATTACATAAAATTCGTTTAAGTTTAGTAAAAGTGAATACACTACTTTTCTACTTACATTACGAATCCGTAAAATTTTAGTTACTACATTAATACCAAGTTCCAAAAAAAGGTATCATCTTCAATATACAAAAATAACTTCGTTATTGAGCTCTTTTTTCACAATAATCTTTTATTAAAGTAATCTCAGAGCAAAGGTATGAGACAGTCTCCACGAAAATTTAGTAGAATCATATACCTGCTAGCTGGTAATTCCTCTAAAACATAAAAAGAAGGGTAGCTAGGAATTTCGGCCGGCAAAAGAAGAAAGCATCTTTTTTTGGAGACTCGGAGAAAGGTCTCGTTATCTCGAGGGCTCGGGGAGATTGGCCTGCGGGGCGTCGATCCTAAGACGTGCTGCTGGTGGGGCTTGATTTTCCACCTGTCTCTCCCGGCTTCTCTCACAACCTCACCCCCTTGGCACATCCCTCTCGAGCGATCGAAATGTCACGCGCATGCGCTCTCTTACTCGATCAGATGGCGCCAAAGTACAGTATGCTTTCAAAGGGGTTGGTAAGGGAATAGTGCTCTACTTTATCGACGGGGGTTGGTTTGTAAGCATCAAAGGGTGCGAAAGCTCTCTGGCTGAGGTGCTGGTGAAGTAGGAAACGTCAGCTTCGAAAGTTGATAAGGATAATACTTTGTTTATTGTGAAAGATAGCTTTATATTCTGTCGATAAAAGTAGATTTCCGAGGAATGGTTATAAGGTTAGTGACCTGGTGATAGCTGTCAGGGAAGAGGTCGCGAATGTTTGACGTGGGTAAACAATATGGATAAATGAAATAAATTTTAATCATTGCAGAAATCTTTGTAACTTCATGCTAGTAAGTCAAAAATATTTAGAACCATAACACTTTTCATTCATCTATTTAATAAACTTTTTTTTAACTTTTCGTTAAAAATAAAAACTATTTTTTAATTTACTCTTACAATTAAATTTTTGTTAAAAACTGAAGATATAAAAAAATAAAAATATGTACGCAGCACAAACAATGGAAAAGTCGCGAGAGCATTAAATTCACAGGAATTGAAAAAGAGGGAAAACGTATCGTGCAGCAGCATACCCTCAAAAATAACAGCGTTTCATAAATATTTATTGCCCGGAAAGCCGCAGAACCACGATGTGTGTATGTGTGTGTGTGTGTGTGTGTGTGTGTGTGTGTATGCGAGTACGCAAGCGCTTGCAAAAGTACATACAAGTTTGCGCATCGGTTGGAGCGAATTGTTGGAGTATATGGTCGTCGTCGTCATCGTCGTGCGCACGGCTGTTCTGTTATATCCGACTAAATCCAATAGAACGCGGATTTGGCGTACGTTTATAAGGAGATTCATGCAAGAAGGAGGTTGGTATAGACTAAAAAAAGATGTTGATGCAAGAAGTGATGGAATAGAAAATTTAGAAATTACTATGCAAGCTTATGTCAACATTTTGAATAGTTGACAATTTGAAAATGGAAACGTATCTGTTGGATTTTTCTAAAATATGATTTGTTTTGATCTGATCTTTCTTTGTGTCTAACTGAAAAATACATCAGAAGAAAAAAAGGATTAAAATAAAAATACCGAAAGAAAACTTGAAAGAAAACAATAAAAAGTAGAATGAGATACTACTGTAAAAGTTGAGGAATGGAAAAACGAAAAATAAAAAAAAGATACGTTAAGAACAGATGTCGTTCGGTATCTGACGTCCCGGCACGTGCACCAGCAGACTCAAGCCGGTAACTTCACAATATCCTGCTCCAAACGTGATATTCCCATTCACGTATCCCACAATTTTTTCTCCCTCCCCCATCTCTTCACCTGTCTTCGTCTTCTAAAGCCTCAGCCTACCCGTTCGTCCTCTCAGTACTTGGCTTGGCTGCGCTCCAGACATGTATGTGTTTCGGTTTTGGGTAAACCAAAAGTTTTCGGCGGAGGTAGGGAGGAGGTGGAAGAGATGACAGGGACTGCCGTTGGCTTGAGGGAGGAAACTTGCAGCCCCCGAGAATATTACCCTCCCTTGTTCCACCTCTACTGCCTAATGTCACGGCGCGGGTAACTGCACTGCGCCCAAATTATCGCCCCGCGAATTTGCACGCTCGAGTTCCCGACAATTCGGTGAGCTTAGCTGTATATACCGGAATAACTTGGATTTACCTTGGAATTTAGTAATAATTGCATCTCTAAGGTCATGTGGATGTTTTAATCTATGCGACTAAAGTCACATACGTGATTGTTTCTTTTTCCGTATTCTTTCTTACAGCATCAAAAGCAAAAATGTATTTTGGCTTGGAAATAAAAAATACTAGGAAAAACTTAACTGTAGTGAGACATAAGAGACTAAAATGTAGCCAGATGGATGAAATGATATGATAAGAGTGAGGCATAAAAGGGCTGCGCAGTTGATCGTTTTTTCTCAAAAGTGAGCCTCGTTGTGAGGGAATGGGATGGCTGCTGCCGCTCCCAGACACAGAGAAACACGCCGGTATCAGTGTAGCGCACGTCTGCGACAGAAAGCTCGCTTTCCTTTGTGATAGACGCAGTAGTCGAAATGGTACGATGCTCACATAAGTTTCATCTAGATAAAGAGAAAGAGAGAGCGAGAGAGAATGGGTAAGAACTTGAAGGAATTTCGGTTATACAGAAGTATCTGTAAGGGCTGGTTAATCGATCATTTTCGCCTGGCTGCTTGAGAAACACTGGCTCGATATTATATACTTGCACGAAGCTTGTGGTTGTATTGTTATTGTTATTGTTTTTTTAGCTAGAATGTATGTTCAAGAGATGCACTTGAATTTATGGGTCATCGTAAATCAGCATAGATCAAATCATCTTTTATATCTGCTCGCGAGCGAAAAAATCGAAGCGGGTTTTTCGTTTCGAGTGTATACGGTCGATAGATAGGGAAAAGAGAATGTAGTGGTTGTAATAAGAGGGAGATAAGAATTTTTTTTAGTTTTTCTTATAACTCAATTTTGCAACGTAAGTAGTTTTTATACGTTATTTTAAAAAAATAATTTTTTTTATATTGTATAAAGTAATTTTTATATTTTTTTTTTAAATTACAATTTGATTTTGTTTAAGGGTACTTTATAACTTAAATAGCTAAAGTAATGGTGTTAAAATTTAGCTCTAAATTATGTAAGGGACTTATAAATACTTTACCTAATAGAATCATGCATGTCGAAACTTGGTACCTTGTAACATCGTACAATATGCAAACAATTTACTTGTATTATTTCCACGTATTCCTCAAACATCTTGATTAAGTCACTTTTGAAATTTCACCATATAAATCCAAAGAATGTTCATAAAAGCATTTACTACAAACGAAACAAAATTTCCTTTATCTCTAAAAATCACGTACTTGTCAAGCATATTCACTCCGTTATGAAATTCGTCATTCTAAGATAACACCATGCGAAATATTCTTTTTTCGTAAAAAAAAAAAATTCAATATTTCTCTTTTTTTTAACCACAAATCGAAAACAGTTGACTCGCTCCATTCGAAAAGAAAAAGAAAAGGAAGAAAAGAAGAAGAAAAAATTGCTAAACCCAGTCGCAGCAAGATAATATTGAAATCTCCATTGCGGATATTCCAGTCGACAGAGCCAGCACGTACCAACGCGATATTTTTCTCAAAAGAACCAGCAGCGCGAAAAGTAAGCCATCCATTCCCATAGATCGAGAAACTCGAGGCACTACTACTACTACTACTACTACTACTACTCGCAAGTTGGCTTTCTCGAGGCAGACAGTGGCTGCAAGCTCTTCCCTGTAGTCAGCAAGTAGTCCGGTTCCGGGGATTAATGCGCTCGTACTTCCTCCTCCACCTCCTTCTCTCACACACACATACACACAACTGGCAGTGCTCTTCGATCTTGTAGGCGTTTGCGGAACTACGACCGGCTGCGAGAGGGACGATAGCGCGCGCGCGCGCGTGAAAGCAAAGTCGCGTGCTCGGCATGTCCGAGAATTAATATGCAAATGCTCGCCGGCTGGCGCTGGAGCTCGAGCCATGGTCAACGTTTGGCCGGACTAGCTCGAATCGAGACCAGGAAGGCAAACGTTGCTCTTCTCACTCTCTCTCTCTTACACACAGACACAGTGAACTTCTCTCCTCTACAGTCACGTCTTGTTATCCGTTTCAGCCCTGCACTAGGATTCTCGTCCGTTCGTTCATTCTCGCGCAAGCTCTCGTTCAATTATTCGATTGTCCTAACAGAGTCTAGCTGCTACGCGGCCAGCTGTATTTACAGTACGTCAGTTTTCGGTTTGCACGGTATAAATTAACTCTCAGATTCACGCTAAGGCTATTCGTATATATACCTTACTCTCTAGCAAAAGCTTCTTCTCTATTTACCTAAGCTGATGCTCTTTTGGTTTAAATGTATATCGACCAACAGATCGAAGAAGAACAAATTTTTATTTTTCTTTCACAAAAGTCTGTAGCATGGGAAAAGAGAGATCGAAATGGAGTATAATCCTCGATTTCATCAACTTTATTCTACCCCTCGGCTAAAAAGCATTCCCTAGAATGTTACCCAATACAAATTCCGTTGGATATGGGCATCGTTTATCAATCCATTTATCTTTACACCTCAATATCCATCCCCATTGCTGCTTCTTCTTCTTCTTCTTCTTCTTCTCTTCCACATTGGCTCTCTTAGCTTGCTTATCTCCATCATCCTGGCTTGTGTGTGCGATTTCCGCAACAATCTCTCCACCGACCACGGGAATTCCACGCGGAGAAGCACTTTTTCTCTCTTCCTGGGCCCCGAGAGCAAATGCCTTGGAGCTGAACTCGCCACTTTATTTAAATTTCTCTGTGGAATTTTCATATTAGAGCGACTCGCAGCAGCCAACCCTACTATTCCTAGTACAAAGAGAATGATGGAGAGGAGTAAAAAAAAGAAAAAGAGATGGCCAAACGCAGCATGACTACTGCCTAACGAATGAGGGACCCACGACGACGACGCTCCGTGGCCTCGTTACGCCTCGCAAATCGACTTCATTCGGTTTCTAACGTTTCTCCTCGTAGTTTTTTGACTTTTTTCTTCATTTTTTTTTTTTTGTTCCACAGTCTTTGTCTTTACCTTTTTTCTTCAGTAGGGTGGTTTTCTATTTTGCTACCACATGGGTTTGGCGGTGCTTATATATTTAGTTTATATTCCGTGAAATACTGAAAAATTTTCTACAAAGATATAAAGCTTGAAATTAAAAAGTAAAAAGCAGTTTTTTCTATTTCTCGTTTAAATAAACGAAAATTTAACCAAACAAAAAATTTTTGGAGCGTATTTTTCATCAATTACTTTTACAACTATTTTTTTAAACTAGTAAAAATATTTTAAATAAATTTATTAAAAGTATACCGTTTGTGTACGCGAACTATTTCTTTAAATAAATAAATACAATATTAATAATTCAAAGTTATATCGCAATTAAGAAAACACACATAAAAAAAAAATAATAAAACAAAAAATATTGTATTATCCCACTTATCGAACACTCAACTACATCGATTTTACAAATCCAATGAAAGGTATTTAAGAAAATACCAATTCAGTTGGCTCGTATCGAAAAATCAATGCGCCGAGTTTGCAGAAGTATTCCAATACCAGGTCTGGTAATAACAATCGAATATCCGGTCGGGGGGCCCTCGTAAAATCGGAATATCGAATACGATCCCCACAAACATACCCTGAGCCCAAGCACTACCTACGTACACACTTATACATTTGAGAATCAGCTCGTAATCCTGTAATTGCCTTTGCACAGCAAGATTACCCATTTTGTCTTGCGAATTCCTTATCGATTAGTGCATGGGATAGCGGGATTGTCTACACCTTTTTAAATAGTTTTCAAAACTTTTCACATAATTAAGTTTTGAAGAAGAAAAAAACGTACACTAATGTAGGAAGACAAATAATTATAATTCTATCTACACTCCAATAAAAGAGCACGAAGTGCAATGCACTTTAATGACAGGTTCAACGAAGGAAAAGTAGAAGGAGTAGTGAAATACCGCATGGTTTACGGAAATAAGAATACACTACAAGCAGCTTGTTTGTTGTTGGATCTACTGAATACAAAGTATTTCACGGTCGGATTGAAAAAGATTTGTCGAAAGTTTAAGAGCTTTCGAGTGCTTCGGGCGCCAAGAATGCATATAAATTCTTCCGCGCTTGAGACTTGATAGAATATGTAATAGAAAAGATTTTTCCTTTTTTATCGCGAAGACAATGCTTTTATATGCTTGATGAACATACTTTTTTTCCTTATTCTATTCAAGAGTGCAATCGTACAACGATTTCAAGCTATTACCAATCTTTCAGTGTGACTGGCAATCAAATTAACCGTTTATAGTAACTCTAGCTCTTCCTGCCTAGCTTGTAGGTTTAATTAGCCGTCTCATTTCATCGGACCATTTCATGAATTTTCCACATAAATGAAGACGACCTACGTTCGTCTCTCTTTTCCAGTCGTTGAGACAGACATTTGTCAATGTAGATGTATTGGCAAATTTCTATTTTATCTTTTAGTACTCTACACTATAATTTAAGCCACTATAATCAATTAAGAATAAAATTACATTCGCAAGTGTAATAATTTTATTAAATAGGTGACGAGATTTTAGGTCTGACTATATCTAGACTTTACTACTTAAACTCAAGAATAATCTGTCATACGCAAGTGTTTTATATTTTTTTAGTTACTTTCTTATGAATTTACATTAATATAAAAATAAAATATTTACTTTAAACATAATTAATAAAAAGAAAGCTTAATCTTAATAAATATACCTAATAACTAACAAAATCAACAAAAGTTGATACAGATAGCAAACACAAGATCAATGTTTTTGGAATGCATCAAAACACGTCTCTCATTGACAGTCAGGTGCAAATCGGGGACAGGTTGGAGAAAGAGAGAGGGAGAGGGAGAAAGAGAGAAGGATAAGGGAAATGCGATAGCGTACGAGGATAATCGAATGAGCCGTCGATTGGGCTTGCGATGCGACGACAGTGACGCATAGCTTTCCCGTGGGTAGAAGCGTAACTCGCAAGCACTACTGCTGTGCTATATATACACGCGCTTCAGCATCGGGAGAGGAAATCGAGCCCGGCGAGCAGCTACTCCGTCGTGAGGAGGAGGAGGAGGGGGATATACGGGGATCAATCCTTTCTCGTCAGTCTCGTGAACTCGTCGATGGTTTCATCTATCCCCTTCAGAGCCCATCTTCCGGAACACGATGCCCTCCAAATACTTTCCTTTCACCAAAGCTTTTGCTTTTTAGAACGACCTCAATTGAATCTATCATGCTGGATGGATAAATACGGAAGTTCGTTAACTTGACCAGGGACCAGTTTATTTCTATAATAGGATAATAGAATTCGATGATCCTAAATGCTCTTTTAATACTACAATTTGATAAAGAGTTTAAATATTCGTTATTATTTGTCGATGGCCTCTAAATTATGCTTAATGGACTTTGTATTTATTGAAGCGCAATAATCAATAGTAGTACTATTAGTTCATTTATTTTTTAATAGTCTGAGTAATGCGTTAATCAAATAAGTTGAATTTTGTACATTCAAATAGAAATGCTTGCACAAAGAGCCTAATTAACTTTCAATTAACGTAAAAGCTATGCAGCTTCAAAAGCACATTGTGACAGTAAGAAATATACATTTGGCATATAGACACACTCCAAAGTGATTTTTTTTTATTTAAATTAAATTTTCACGTTTCAACGTTCTTGGTATAATTATTATCGTCGTGACATTTTCGACGGGACCTCAAGCTATCCGGTTAAAAAGCTTTCAACGTCAACTTTGACGTAAAGACGAAGAAGAAGAGAGACTCCAAGGACATTGTCGGAGTAAATAAAGCGCGGAAGATGGGACAAGGCAAAAAGACGCGCATAAAAAAAAAAGCAGAGAGACAGATATAAAGGGAAAAAAAGAGAGCAAACTCTAGGCCACTCATCCCTTACAGCCGAGATTGCAAGCGCTATTCGTGCAGAATGGCTGGACGTGAAAATGGATGATACGGCTTCCGGCTTCTCGTCGAAGCCTTGGTCCGGAAGCCAGTCGATGGACGCGCGACAAGCCCGCGTAGATGGACGCGCGGGGACAAAATGACTTGGCTTGATAAAGCGCCATACTACCTACGTGACTCTTTTGCGATGGTATAGAACACTTTTTTTCCCTTCCCCAAGGCAAACATAATTTGTTATTCTGCCTAGCGTCATCTTAATATTTTCTCGCGTGAATGCATTTCAGTTATATGTTGTATCTATGTGTTGTTAATGATGAGCGATGAATGATGCTGCTGGCGTAATTTTCTATTCATTGGATTTGATGCATTATGTGTTCGCTATCAGTTACCAAAATGTATGTTAACTATAAGTTGATGATGAAGTATATAATTTTGGCAAAATTATTAAAGAATTAATATTTGTAATGGTGAACTGATATTAACTGATTGACGATATTTAATTAAATTTTATTTTTGAAAAAGCTTAAAACAATGGTAATCTCACAGGCTGACAAAAGATTATGAGAATCTGTTATTTTATGTCGCTAACAATGGCAGGCTTGGAAGTTCATTGTCAGAAAGTAAAGATAAAGTTAATCAAGAAAAATATGAGAAAAAAAATGGAAGTTGAAAAAAATATAAGAGTTGACACGCCAATAGTAACAGAGTTGATTACTTCTTCATCCAGCTTTTATCCGAAAAAACATTTGACAGGTGTGGTGCTTCAGTTCTTCATCAACGCAGCTACGTTGATTATTACCGTGCCAAGTAATCGCGTTTCTTCCTACTTTTCCTTTTTTTACGTCGTTATTTTTTGGATTTTTGACTCGCTCCTTAGTTACCGAGAGCTCTCATACTTAAGGGTCTGAGGAGGGATTTCCGTCTTGCTGCTGAATGGAAAATAGGATGGGAAGCTGACTAATAAGGCTAAATTAGATGAAAGAGCGACGAGTGATGGATTGCAGTTTTTCATGTGATGTATCGTAGTTCTTTTTACATTACGTTTAAACATATTGGTTTTGATTTTTTAACAGATAATCTGTTGTTATGATTTCTATAATGTAATTTTTCAACATTACAATTAATTTTAATTCAGTTCATAATTACTCTTAGTTTTTCAAAGTACTTTCATTTTAAAAATCTCTTTCTTCAAAAGTGTTTTAGACAATAGAAAAAAAAAATAAAAAATTTTAAAAATCTCTTAAAAAAACAAAAAAAAATTTGATAAAGAATTAAAAGAGAAATGAAGATTTAAATTAATCAACTCTTAATATTTACTTTAAATTTTCATTCAGTTAATGGATTCAGATAGTTTTGAAATCCTGGATAACAATTAGACTAGCTTGCTCAAGAGATATCTCGATCATTAATTTTTTAGCGACGACAAGCAAACCACCGACATTTTCACTCCCTCAAAAAAGACAATCTTGAGCCCAAGAAGACACGCTACCAAAGAAAGCAGTGCTAATAAGCACTTTGGATATAAAAAAGAGGCACTTAGCCAAGTAATTACGCCAGCAGTTACGGCAATTACGTTGTGATTTAATGAGATCGCATAATAAAGCTACTTTACTTTCCTTTGCGAAGGAGACACCGGGAATAAAGAGTCAGATTCGCCACCACTATATATTTAACAGGAAACGAAGTACGACGGGGGACGAGAGCATGTCTCTGGATTATACACCCATCTTCCTAGCGAGTCTCCCTGGCGCCTGAGCCGCGAGAGCAAGATCCGGTGGTAAAAGAGATGGTGGGTCGAGGAAAAAAAGTGTGCCACGCAGAGTCGGCCCTTGGCTCTGGCCAATTTATCTCCCCAGCTCCATTGTGGCTGCCTCTGCATGTGCCCACTTCGTTTGTCGCCTGGCACCGGGGACGTCTTCTTTGTCGAGAGAAGCTCGCGCGCGGGCTCGCTCAGAATCTTAATGATCCCCCTTTTTCACCTGCTGCCCGAGGAGTAGATGGAGGATGAGGAGGAGGCTCTCTTTGTTGTCTTTTCGCTTGCTACCAGACGAGAGGCTCGCATTTCGTTGCATTTTTTTTCAGGCTCTACACGACTTTATTAAAGCTGCTACAAAAAAAAAATAGTTGAGCTACGAAAGAAAGAAAAGAAAAAAGAAGAAATTCAGTTTTTGTGTCAAATAGTCAATCTGTTGTCTGAATCTCTTTGGAAAACGTAGCCACACCAGGGGGGGGGGGTATCTGGATTTTCGTCGTATATGCGACGTAGCAATTGATCGGTGCTTGTCGCTAGCGGTCTGTTGCACAGATCTGGAAATCGTCGAGTGAGGCGGACTTGGACGATTTATGCAGCCGAAAGGGTCAAAGCGAAGTTTATCTGGTGTGGCCGGTGGCAGTGGTAGTAGTGGTAGTGGCTGTGGCCTTTGCAACCACGAACTCAGAGCCAGGGAGGAGATTCCAAAGCTTGGTTTGCTTGCGCATTCGCGGCCGCGCGTTATCGGAGCTTTGGCCCTATCGTCGACTGCTATGCAGCTGCTCGTTTGATAGAAAGTACCGAGTGTGTGTGTGTGTGTGTGTGTGTGTGTGTGTCTCCCTCTGTGTGTTGCGAATCGCTGGTTATGAAATGAGGACCTTTTGTGGATTGAATCTTATTGTTTCAAACTGAGATTTTTCAATTGTTTCGTTGAATAAATAATTTGTGAGGAGTGTAGAGAATAATGATATGATGTTATCTTAGGTCTGATTTCATATTTACATTTTGGGTATTAATAAATAGCGAGATAACATTATGATATTTGTAATTTAAACGAAAATAAAGTTTTGCCAAAGTGTATATACGTTAATAAATGTTCGAAAGTTGTTGAACTGACGAAACTTATACTTTACCGGCCAACAGATATAGTATATATACCAAGACTACTCCTGCTCCTGCTTGTGCTGCTGTTCAATTATTGACTTTCAGCTGGAGAAGCAAAAGTTGGCGTTACTTTTTCTGCGTTTGTGTTTCGAACCTGACAGCTCGCGCACGGGAGTGCCACCCAGAGCCGGCAATAATAATTCAGCCGGGAATCGGTTAGCCTTAAAGACAGGTCGGAAAGAAAGAAAGAAAAGTTTTTAATAAAATTATCTCGCAGCAAGCATTTATACTTCTACAAATGCTTCTCTCCTCAAATGCAATTCGATTTACCTTCGAATTATTTTCTTTTTAATGTAAATTTTACTTTAACAAAAGTTAGGATTAATGCGTACGCTAATTTCGGTTGAGCTTTAAGTTGAGCTTTTATACATTTTAAGATGATTGAGCAAACATCAAAGAAATTTTTTAATATATTACAAAATATCAAGAATTTGGAATTTTGAGTCAGATCTTATGCCAACCTTATTCTCAATGGTTTCACGAACTGCTGTAGAATATTTCGGCGGTCTATGGGCGATAGTGCGGACCGGCAAAGCCGTAAGTCAAGCGGAAGATATCTAACTGCACAACGAGAAAGAGAGAGAGAGAGAGAGACAGTCTTGTGCTTGCGTGGAGGAAATGAAAAATTCCGAACGTGATTTGTGTCGTGACATCGCGTCCGCAACTTATCATAGCGATTCGCGAACGCATAGACCCTTCCTACTATGAGAAAGAGAATAAAAGATTTAGAACATAGGTAAGATACTTTCGTAAAAATGGCTGCGATATTAAGATCTTGAAATAATAAATGTTTGAATATGAAAAGCACTTAATTTAAAAGAATATTTGAATAGCCATAAATGATTTCTTAATATTTTATATAGTATTTTTATAAAAGTAAAAATCAATACTTTAAACTTACTGTAGAAGAAGATTATTACAGTAAAGACAAAAAGTAGTAGTATACAAGCGAAATAAAGTCTCTTTTCGTGTAACAAAACTTTAAAGTTTCTGGGTTAAGCATTGCCCCGTTGTTAATGCATACACTGGAAACACTTTAGCTCCTTCTAACAACTTTAAAAGTCATTTTGGAAGCGTAGACAATAAATTTGAACAACTCTACTAAGTAAATATCTTAAAAAGTGCTAAGGAAGTATATATTATACACTAGACAATTTATGATTGAGTTAACTTCGAATTAATATTTTATTGAAAACATCTCTAGTACAACATTGAACAGAAAATATTACATTATTAAAATTTTTCTATTTAAAACAGTAAAATATATACTAGGGTTAACAAGGATAAATAGGTATTTTGGCAAATCTACGTTGAGAGAATCGTCACCGTATCGTAAATTATGATGGATGAACATGTACATTTACGCAGTCATATAGACGTAGTTTGTCATTAGTAATGCTTTCTGACTTTGATGCAAGCTTACATACATTTTGCAGTAAATTTTGAATTTTCAAAACAATTTAACACTCACATTTATAAATAACTGTACTTAATAATCACTTTACTCGAATTAAATGAAAAGATAAAAATCCTAGAATATAATCATAATTTCCAAAATCACACCTATCCAGTCCAACATTTCTCGCACAGATTTTGTAAGTAAGACATTTCCAACGCTGTTGAACTTTACTTAAGCTTCCAATCTTCCCATAACTTTCCAACATTATCGTAACAGTTCCTCGACAAAACGGCACGTCATTTCGTTATTCTCCCCATAGCAGGCGTCAGCCGATCATAGCATATAAGACCAGCACTCTATGACTGCAACGCGTGTGCGCGCGTCAGCTATTTTTCTCTCCGCGACTTTTCGGCTGCATGTTAGCTCAGCTCTCGAGACGGCTGCGCGCTCAAATACTGCAAGCTCGGTATGTATATGCTTTCAAGGTTGGATATGCCATGCAGCTTGCTGTAATTATGTCGTTGGACGCGCGTGGCAGCCACGGAAGTAGTAGGATTTATTGGAGGTGGGAGGGTCGGGTTATTGCACGGGCGGGATAAAGCGGCGCTCGTTTGTAAGGCTTGAAAATTCTTCGGAGGAGGAAAGGAGAGATTTTTAGAAGCCGGCGGGCGATTTCTTTGAGAAAAATTGCGATCATTTGCCCCGGGAAGTCTCGTGGGTCTCTAGCCATTTTTATCCGCGCTACCGTGTGGCCTCCTCGGCTTTAGAATCGCGAGCATACTTTAGGCAGGAAGGTGAGAGGGCACATGCCATTGCCTGCTGTTAGGGATACGTCAAAAGCTATAGTTATTATTCCGCGAGATGCGTATTATATGCGAGAACAGACAGCAGGATTAGATTTTATATTTTCTAAAAAATAATACGCTAGTAAAATTTTTCTCTAAGTGTCCAGTTTGCGCGTAAACAAAAAAAAAAAGAAAAGGAGAGAAAAAAAATCGATTATTCAAAGCTCAGTCAACGTTTTTATTTTAGCGACACGCGTCTGCTATAATTAAGCGCGAGAGCGGCCCTTTTAGCGTTATTAAATTCTGCAGTTACGCGGTCATACAAGAGAATTTAGAGAGAGGTAGAGTTCTCAAAAAAGCACCGTACGCATGAATTTCGGTCGACTACTCTTTCTCTCTTTCTCTTTTATCATAGACCGTAGTCATCCAGCCTCTCTCGTATTTGCTTCTTCGCATGCGCCGGCACGTTTCGAAGCAGCAGGTTATGGACTTTTTTCCGTTATCTCCACTCTCTTTCTCTCTCTCTCCCTCTCTTTCTGGTGTACTCTCCTCTCGCTCTTTATTGCATCGTCCGTCTAGTTCTTCTTTTTTTCCGCTGTAGCGCGGCGAAAGCGCCGGGGGATGAAATAGTGCACTTGACATCGCGCGCTCTCCTATCCTACCCTACCCTACCTGGCAAACTTCATATAGTCTCACTACGATCACGCTGCATTTTCTCTTTCTCTCTTTTGCCGTTTTTAGAGAGCACTCGGCCGTTCGCCATTCAGCTCTCTTCTTTTTTTTTCTCCTTTTTTTTTGTACGGCCTTTTTAAGTACTTTTGCCAGGATTTTAGTTGTAAAGTCAGAGCCTGCAGATATGCGTTAAAATGCGAACTTTTGCAATGGATAATTCGATTGGAATACGACTTTACGATTTGTATAGTTGTGTTTTTTTTAAAAAAAGTTGTCGGTTAAGCTAAAGGTAAAGTAAATTTACCAAACGAATTACTGTACTGTTAAAGCAGCTTTTTGGAAATGTAAGAGGCTATATTATAGTCGATGCAAAATTTGATTATACGTCGTCTATTCCTTTTAAATATTGTGGCTATTATACTTGGATTTCATGTACTACTTTAAAGTAAGTTATATAAACGTTGAATTTTTGCTTCATTGCATTTTTATAATTTATGGAAAATCGTATTTGATAAGTTTATGTAACGTTAATAGCATTTATGTAAAGCATATGTGTTGTTAAATTTCAAAAACTCAAAATCGTCATTCTTTGAAATAACGTTGCGTTAATAAATACTCTTAATTCCTGATCGAATGCAACTTTGATAAATAAATTTACTTTCACAGTTATTATCACAATTTCATTTGTATATGATGATATAATTTGATTAAAACACTATGTCATTTATGTTTGGATCGTTAGTCAGTGTAGCATAAATGATATTCATATTAATTTTTCCAGGATATAATAATTTTATAAAATCAATACTAAGATATTCATATCAAATTAGTTATTACACGACCTTATCACCATTAATTTATTAGTACTTTAATAAAAACTGAAACCATCTTATGAAAACGTCGCATCCTCGTCAAATCATCCAATCTACTCACTCAATCCTTATCTTATTAATCGAATAAATGATCCATCTCTACAAACAAAATTTATCATCCTAAGTTAAAAAAAAAAAAAAAGTACTTGTCACTCCTTTAAGGTGTCATCGCACTTGAAATTCATGCTGCAACTCGTAACGCGAAGCCACGGCCAATCGAGCCGCATCGTCGTTTCCTTTCTCTCTCTCTCTCTCTCTCTCTCTCCCTTTCTCTCATCTCTAGGTTACAAACGTTCAGAATCGTTAACTTTTACGAGGGCACATAAATTTTAATTGATTTTGGGTTAATTGAATGGGCAACGGCTGCTCGTCGTGGCCTGGTAATTGAATTCTCGCGCATCCGCGCGCCCCTGTTTCCACCCTCTCGTCCTCGTTTCATCCCTTCTCCCCTTTTGTTTGTCGAGGCCATCCCGCGAGGCCCAATGAAGCCGTCAAGGTGTTGTAGCACTGATGATGCTCGTGAAGGCGATCACGCATGAGCGATGTATACGCTTGACTCCCCCCCCCCTCTCTCTCTCCCTCCCCCCCTCTCCCCCCCCCCCCCTCCCTGCCAGCTGCCTCGGTCCATATTCTCCCCTCGTAAAACGCTACAATGTATAGTCAATAGCGTGTTCAGTGTCTCGTACGAGCCTAAACACTAATAAATAAATTAAAAAGTTATAAGTGTAAGACTCAGGTGTGGGTGTATATAATCTTTTTAAAAAAATAACGAGGCCGTTTTATTTAAATAATTAAAAAGGGTCAGTAAACCCAGAATAAGCTAACAAAAAAAGCTCGTTTTCTGTAGCTATACCAGTTCAGCACATGGAAAAGATCGCAAGCAAAACCACATACACATACACACATACACACACAGAAAGAGAGAAAGAGGCGCGTCCCGTGAGAACAAAACAAACTTCGGTCGGCCAACGATCCCTTTTTCCAACTTTGCCTCCGAAAAAGCCAAGAGACCGAAAAAGAGAATATCCGCGTAGAAATAAGGCTTGGAAAAGAGAAGGAAAGAGAGAAACGAGCCTACGTGCGCCAAAAGGACGAGGTCTCTCTTCCCTGCGGACCAAAGCGTGCGCTTTCTCTCTTTCTTTCTCTTTCGCACATAGAAAAAATAAAAGAGGGGCAGCAAATAAAAGACCAAAAAGCTCGACGAAGACGGAAGTAAAGCCGGCCGGTGAGTAGATAGAGCTTCTGCTGCTGCTGCTGCTGCTCGTCTCGAGAGCGCTTGCGCTCACTCGTTCTCTAGGTTTCTCTACAGTATACGCGGCGTATACGGAAGGGGCAGGAGGAGGTAGAAGAGTATCGTTGAGAGCGTACAGCGACCGAGCCCCTTAACTCGGTAACCCATATTTCAGAGCCGAGTACTTCAACCCCGGCTGTTTTACCTCTCACAAAGGCCCGAGCTTTCCCTTCCAAGTTTTATTCTGTACGAAAAATATCAAGGCTTCAAGGTAGGGGGATGGGTCTGTTGAGCTTTGGGCCAGTGTACATGTGTGTCCTTTATTGTCACTTGGTGGGTTTTTATCTTTTCAAAATATGTCTTGCCGAGTTCTTTGTTATACCTGGAGACTAGAATTAGCGGAAGCCTTGGTCGTTCTTTGGGCCCTTCCTGAGCTTGTCTAGTACATAACGAGGCTGGTGGAACGGGACGTTTCCTTTCGCTGCTTCGTACACGACCGTAGAGTCATTGTACTTCTCTATAGAGCTTACGATCCTAGGACTTTAATGGACTACTCGTATACACTCGAACTATCCTCATATTCTGTATATGTATCGTAATATACTTTTTATTGACTGAAAACCTATTGAAAAGTTGTTATACTTGTTCTAGTGGTGCTTAGAATTGTAAGGTAAATTTTTTGACAAGTAATAAACAACACTTTTAAAATCTTTTATTACACACAAAGAGAATAAAATAGAAAAAGCAAGTCTTGAAACGTCATTCAATAAAGTGTCGAGGAAATGCAGAGCAGTTTAACTAAACAATATAAAAAGTAGCTTGGACAGTATACCCTACCTTTTTTTTGTTCGTCTTCTACTTTATCTCAGCACATTTTTCGTTTTCCAAATTTTCACAAGCTTTCCCCTCACTTTTTCATTGTCAAGCTGCCACTACAGCTTTACGTAGTCGCAACGATGAAATTTTTATAGTTTGTTAGTCGGATGGATCTCATTAAGTCCGCTGGGAGTCGAATCTCGTTAGGAACACCACGACAAAGTGCTTTGTGATATTTTCTTGCTGGTCCAGCTTTGTACGCTGCTTTCGCTATGGAAACACTGGCGTCACTGTCCTTGCTTTTTGTAATTACTGTTTTTTAGTAAAGAGAGGGTTAGAAATGCGTCCTCCAAGGCGCCGCTTAAAGCAACTATGATATTTAAAAAGTCTTTTTTTGTGTCCGACTCGACGGAAAGATGACAGCTACCCTGTTTTTGGAGGGCTTCAGGTAGACCATAAATATAGGTCAGTATGAATAAGTGTTAGAAGGGCTGTAAAAAGTACGATAATCGAGTAGGTCTATTTTATATTTCTTTTTTAAATTTTATATCTTGCTTACTTATAATTTCAAAATAATTTAACAAACACTCGTTACAGCACCTTCTCAACAAATATATTATAACATCAAAGAAGGTTGTGAAAATTGAAGAAATTTATCGGCCAACTTTGACCGACCTAACGACGTCAAGGAAAACACCTCAAGTTAAGACATCAAAGTAGAATATCAACATGATTACGAGCAGGTATAACGACTTGGCCACGTATACATATATGTATGTATATAGACTCGAGGGCTTTTGAAAGAGGTAGTAAGCAAGAAAAGTCCTTTCTGTCACATAGCTTGTCTCTGAAGCTTTACCTTGAGCCGTAGACACATACCCTACTTGCTCGTTGTGACATACCTACTAGCAAATGTGACGACGATCCTTATTCCGTTAACGCGTACACATAGAACCTTTATGTGTACATTATATAATGTGCCTCTCTCTCCCTTGAACGAAAGAGAAGAAGAAGAAGAGATAGAAAAGTAACGAATGATGCCAAAAGGATCAAAGGATTACTGGATCACAGAGAAGGACAAATAATTTTCGAGCGTGTCAGATGTAAGAAGCGTCTGTGTGCGTGCCATGTGCGTTATTGTTTACTCTTGAGATTTTTGGATTTTCCAAGCGTGGAGAGATGATAAGACTGAGCTTCGTACGTTTTTTTTTCAACGCTGCTTAAAATTTGCGATAATTCCGTTAATAAAAACATCCTTTTAAATTTTATTTATGTATCATGCTAAATATATTGTTTTAGCCATTCTTCAAAAAATATTTTATGAGCTTGCTAAAAACTTGATATCGCATGGTGGTAGCATCTGGTTGTTTGCTCAAGTCAATATCAATAATACCGAATAATACCGTAAAGGAGAGGGAAAGGCGTGGAGAGGGGAAAGATTGGACGGTCGGCACTGTTAATCAAGCACGAGGCGACAGTCACGCGCACATTGCTCACTTTGCAGCTAAGAAGACGTAGATATAGAGGTACTACAGCAAAGGCGGTACACACATACACACACACACGGCAAGAGACTCTCGGGGCACATTTATCGCTCTAAACGTACTGTTCTTACTCTCTCTGTCTGTCTCTCTCTCTCTCTCTCTCTTGCACCGACTGACGCGGTTAGCTCGTGTCCGCTAACGAACCCATTGTGGCCGAATGCGCGGGTCCCGGGGAAGGTTGGGGGGTAGGTGACGGAGAGCCACGCAGTCAACTCCAAAGCGTCGATGGAGAGTAAGGAAGAGAGATGGAGTGAGAGAGAGAGAGAGAGGGGGGTGGGCTACAGCCGTTGGGTGCTAATGTTTGCTCTGCTAATTCCCGAGTATTATTCGCGGCTTTGCCGCCTCTCTGCCTGCGGATTAATGTCGAACTACGTTTCTCTCTGTCTCTATCTCTCTTCTTCCTAGCTGCAAGCTCGTTCTCTCTCCTCCCTCTCTATACCTTGTATTTCTCTATCTCATTCTTTTTTGCTATTTTGTGAGGATTACGTGAGTTAATATTCCGCAGTGGAATTTTTTTTTTTTTTTTTTTTTTGAGAAATAGGAGAGCTAGTCGTTTACGGATAGAAGTATCTTAATTAGTGTGGCTTTTAACTTGATTTTTCAAATTTTAGAATGCTAAAAGAGAAAAAAGTTGAGCATTTTCTCAATAAGAAGAACAAAATGACGAGGGTTCAAAAGCTAAGTTTAAAACGAAACAAAATTAAGGAAGATAGTTCAACGAATCATAAACAAAAAAGTATATAAGTATTATAGAACAAATAAAAGCCATTGCTTATTTTCCAAGTGATCGCTCTAGTCCGCGAACTCTAGAAAAACCAATATCCCACAATAAAAACAGAATCCTCAAGAAAAATAAGTTTTGCCCGTGTGAGAATAGACATCAGACAAAAGGTAAAAAAGCAAAAGAGTATAAGCCGCGAGTTCAGTGTAACAAATAATTCATCCGATTCTCCTCCAGACTCGTACACTACTATACTGTTAGCCAACTCTCGCGGCTGGAAACTCGTGAGTAATCTCGTTTGACAGGCCCCCTCCTGTCTTTCTCTTGCAAGTTCGATTGTTGCTGGTGCTAATGCCGCAAGCGAGATCATTTATTTTTCGTCTTATCCCAAGAGAAGAAGAAGAAGGCCATTGGCTTTTCTGTATTAAGATTGTCCGACAGGGCTATTACGCTCGAGACTCGATTACTCATTATCTTCTACCTAACTCGATAAGGCGTGCTTTATTTTTCCGGGGGTCGCATCGTAAAGTCCGATAAAGGAGTTTGATAAATAGCTGCTACTATTATTGCCGAAGTTTTAGCGATGCACGAGTTATATACTATCCGGCGAATGGACGATTTATTGGGACGTGAGGTATTCTTGGGTACTGGGAAAAATTTGCAAATGGTAATCAATGATACTCCGGATCCACCATGGTAGCTTCGTTTGTAGCTTGGAAGATTTATGCCGGTGTGGTAGAAGTGAGCTTGCGATGAGCTTTGTTTGGGTTAGATTGTGTTGGTTGATATAAGTTAAATTATTGAAATTCAATCTTTTTTGTAATGTTTGCTTAGCGCAGTCAAGTGTGCGTATAATTAAAGGAAATTGCTGTCTTTATAAATTTTATTTCATTTTTCAATGCAATAGTTAAAAAAAAATCGTGAAATATCCCGTTTATTTCTTAATGTTTTCCAGCTTAATGCATTGTCTTATATTTTTCTAACGCTATCTTCCAAAGTAGAAACAAACTCTATACTTTCAAATAGCATTAAACTCGATTTTAATAAAAGCTCACGATGTTTTTTTTCTTCCCCAGTTACTTCCGCTTGATAATATTAAATTTCTTATTCAACATCAATCTAGATTTAACTTCAAGCTTTATGGAAATGTTTGAAAGAAATGCAGCTGTAAAAAGAAGCATAAAATATAATCTTATCATATTGTACAAATTTAGCCAACTTTAAAAGAGCCCATAAAAAATTCAAATATTACCCATCGTCCATCCAAGCCTACCACTAGCTCTCGATATACAATCAAGATTGGCAAAGCTTTGAAACCCAGAGTACGGTATATCATCCTACGCAACATCAAAGCCAAAAAATACGCCATGCGCGTACACAAGCCAGCACCTCAAGAGCCTCGAGATTTGATATTTCGAGGACGAGCCTTGGGAGATGAAAAAAATGAAAATAATAAAGAAAAAACAGCCGACGGCAAATGCCATCTGGTACTGTAAAAGCTCAGGGCCGATGATGATGGTTTGAGCTTTTCTAGACGCGCGCAATCTCGAAGAGTTTACATAGTCGCTCGCGCTCATCTCTTTTCGGCTGGCACAGAGCATTAATGACGAGTCGTGCTCTAGAGAGTAAGGCCCCCCTTGTAAGCTCCATGATAACGATACACCTTCGTTGAGAGTTTGTTGCTTTACCTTTGCTTCTTCTTCTTCTTCTTCTTTACCCTGCTGTTAGTCTCGCAATGGAAGAAAATTATTACCGCTGATGCCAAGGATTTTGGTATGTTGACAGCTGCCTCTAAGACTTTTCTTACATGCAAAACGAATAATGAAAAGTTGGGTAAATATTTATTTTTGAACGCTAATAATTTCGGCTTCGTGATACAGGCATTACGGATCAGCATTATTTTGTCAATGTAAACCATTGGTATAAATCATTTTGTAATGATATTTGTCATTATGCAATTGTAATCCTCTTATTAATATTATTAATACTATTTCATCAATATTTGAATTATTTCATAATACGTTCATAAAAATTTTTCATCCATATCAGAGAAATTCAAAGATAGCAAATAAATTTAGAGTTGTATTAAAAAGTGCCATAATTATATTATTAAATTTTCAGTCAATATTGAAATAATGCTAATAAATTAAAGGTATCCTAATAATGCAATGGTCGTTAAAACAGAAATACTAAATTTGACTTATAAAACTGCAGAGTTAACAGCAACAAAAGCAAGTCTCCAACAATGACACTACTTTTAACTAAAAGCATGGAGGAGCTGAGATTTTTGCGATTAACGCCATAACGCAGCTATATCGATAATCGATGAACCCCGCCAGGCCGAAGCGCGAATTCCAGCAGCTAGTTTCTTAATTAAAAATTTGTTAATAACAATGAAATTCCATTGGGAGAACTGGTCTCTCTCCTCCAGCACACACACACACACACACACACATACACAGCGGGAGGAATTTCTCGGCACGTGGACGACGGAAAAGCGGCTTTATCGAGGGAAAACCGAATCGACAAGAATAGTAGGGGTGGTGTTGGTTAGCACACCAGTAGGGGGGCAAAAACGTTATATTCCGGAAAGCTTCGCGCTCGTATATCTCATGCTCGAAGCACATACTCGGGGCAATACAGAAAACGAGAAACGTCGATGTATATATATATATATATATTTTTTTTTTGTGGTTGTTGCATTTTATCGGTCGTTCTTGTCGAGGTGAAAGAGAGCAAGTACCGTGTAACTCTTGATATAATACGCGCGTCGCACTAAGTGCGGTAGAGAGTAATATCGATCACATGCTAGAACGAAGCTAAATTGCCCGCGTGTGTACCGCCTGGGGCCTCGACACTGTATATGTCTGCCTCGCACGTACACGCCACGTGAAGATTAAGTCGCAGCGGGCAGTAAAGTCAGAAGAGAGAGAGTCTAAAAAAGATAGTACACTGCGCCCCACGAGTAAGAGAGAAAGAGAAAGAGAGAGAGAGAGTGGCATAAAAGTTTTGAGTGGCATCACCGGACGGGATGATAAGTCGTCTTAAAATAAAGTGTACCAGGTGGCCCAGAGTCGGGACTCCACTTGTTTCACTTAAGAATTCTCCTTTTCTTTGTGCTCTATCTTAGTTTAACAAATGCGTATTAATTAAATTTTTAATTCACCGTCTTTCAATCTTGATTCTCAGTGAATTTATTATTATTATTATTTTTTTCTTTTTATAGAACGCTAGTAATGACGTTTAAGTACGTCGTCATATTCAGAAGCGAGCTTTGAAATAATTTAAAAGGGTCACATTAATTTTGCTTGGCTGAATGACTAGGCGTAGATGCACGCCTTCGCCACAGCTCAGAACGCAAAATAATGGAATCTATAAGGAGCAGCATCTCTTTCTCTCTCTTTCTCTCTCTCTTTCTCTCACTCTCTTCGGGTGAGCTTTTATCGCTGCCTTGGGAGGATGCAATCACGCCTCTTAATAGATAATAAAATGGTTTGATAGAGGGGGAGAGAACGGGTGATTTACTTGTGCTCGAATTTTATGCATACCATTTCGGCCTAGGCTTGAGTACTTGTACGTGTAATAAACTTGGTAATAAACAAGCTATAGTAGATGCAAGGCTAGAAAGAAAATTGAAATTTTTTTAGAAGCTGAAGATATGTGCTTGAAAAGACAATGTAAAGATAAAACTTTATCGAGAAAACAAAATTAAATTACTATATTTAAAAAAAAAAAATTATAAAAAGAAAAAAAAATAAATTTATACTGCAACAGTTGAGCTTTGTGACTGTAAAGGCTTCATTAAATAAGTGAGAGAAATTTCAAATGAAAAGCTCAAGCTGCTTCTCTCTATCTCTCTCTCGCGTATAGCAATTAAATTTATGAACCGCACTAAAAATATCATTTGAGACTCTATTAGCTATTCACCTTGAACTCAAAATTTCATTCTGCATGGTAAAGAACCTCGTTATTTTGAATTCGCATCAAAATCATTTCTCATCACCAAAAGCTCTAGCAAAAAGTGAAAAAAAAAAAAATAGAAAAGATTCATGTCACCCAAGTAAGTTCAAGCAAATTTAAAATCCCCAGCGCAACTAAGCCGTGAGATCCGGTGCAGTGCACTTGCTAAGGCAATAGGCTAAAAATAACACACAAGACGGAGCTCTAGAACCACCTGTCCCTTGGAAGCGAAACGCACTTAACAAAACGAATAAAAATGAAAAAAGCATGTAGAAATGAGGGGAAACGAAAAGATGAGGGGCAGCAAGCAAGTAGGAACAAAAAGATCTTGGAGAGTAAAAACGTGCATGCAGCAAAAAGGAGAGGGGGGAGGGGGTGGGACATAGAGTATATTTCTCGCTCAGAGTTTTGACCCTACGTAGAGACAAGAAAGGTCAAAAGCACGCGTAGAAAACAAGAAAATAGTGAATAAAAAAGTTGAAGCAGAGGGCGTGGAGGAATGAGAGGAAAACACGAGAAGAAATCATTGTAGCTTAGAAGACCTTCGTCATCCAGTGCAAGACTTAAATACTCGTATTCTTACTGGTCCTATTGTTGCTAAAAGGAGTAAGATGACTGCCTGCAGGTAGCTTCTAAGCATTAGCAAGAGTACGCATTCGAAGAAATAATGCTACGAATTTCTGCAGAACAGAGGGGAAATCTAACAAGAGCTGCTGCAGCAGATGCATCAGTATATAGTAAAGTAGACGGCATTGCACCTGAGGAACTATGCACACATCCTCCCCTGCTCCATATCTATACTCCCCCAAGCAAGTGGGGGGATATTCACGGGGATGGTGCGCGCGCGCACAGACGCTACCTCGGAGCAACATCAGCATCAACCGGAGTTAAGCGCAGGCGTGCTCCCTCCCTCCTGGCCGGTCCGGCGGTGTATCTCGCGCCCCTCCGCCTGCACCTCCTCGTTCTCCTCTTCCTCCTCCAGCAGCAGCAGCGGCACACGAGAGCCACGCGAGCGGCGAGAGACCGACTAACCTCCAATCGGCGCGCTACCACGGCCCGGCGACGACGTGTGTGTGTGTGTGGCACACCGCGCGCGCTCTCGACGCGAGGGCCGTGTTAGCGCTAGAGATATGGCCGGTCGTCGTTTAAACTCGGCTGTAGCAGTAGTATCAACGATCGCGACATCGACTGGTCGAACGCCGCTAATTTGTCGGATCGTCGTCGGCTACGAGAGACGAGAAGGACTCGCGTTGCCGCCGGCAGTGATCGCGAGAGTGACACGCGAACTAGTCGGACTACGATACGCCTGTACCGTTAACGAGTGCAAACGAGCGAGTCGTTAAGATTGTTATCGCTCTTTGGCTCAGTTGTAGAGCAGAAGAGTTCGGCTCTGACGAACAATTTATTTACTATACATCGAGTACATCGGACACGTCACATCGAACGAAAAACCAAGCCAAGATATTCGTATAGTTATATATCGCGATTAGATTTTAGTATAGAGCGTGGAACTTTGTTGTTTTTAGCTATGTTTGTTGATTAGTTGAATATATATGATATTAAATATTTATCTATATACATACATACATTGAATATTATATTAAATATACATATATGCTGATATAAGAGTTTAGAATTGAAGTTATAAATGTGCAAGTACATACCTAACATAAAGTGAAAAAGCAGTGCTGAGGAATTACTCGAGGAATTAATTTTGCGGGAGTCTAGCGTGTCTAGGATCAATATAACACAGTGCGTGTATAGTAAGAATCGCGTATGTGTGTGTGTGAGTATGTGCGCTTGCACTTACTAGACAAAACATAGGAGCAAAGAGGAGAAATCACTTGGAGAGGTGGATAAGGAAAGAGAGAAAAAAAACGAAGAGAGCTCTGCTGCAGAGACTTAGGACACTGCAGGAATAGCACAAGGCAAGAGAAGAGAGAGAGAGAGAGAGAGAGAGAGAGAGAGAGAGAGAGAGAGAGAGAGAGAGAGAGAGAGAATAGCTGTCGTATTCCTGGCGAAGCGCACGTGCCTCGAGTGTGCTAGTCTGTTTTTATTCTCTCGACCTTCTTCGTCTGTTATCTGTGGAACCCGGGAGTACAACGTCTCTGGTCCCCCTTTTTTTTTATCTCTTGGCCTAATAGTTGGTTTGGGTTAAACGTAACAGCGTTTACTCCGAATTATTTCAACTAAAATAAGGAGTTAGAGAGACGACACTACTTACTTTTTTTTTCTTATTGCTCAATGATTACATTGCTCGACGATTTATCGTCCCAACGCCATATCGCGTTTGTTGAACTTGTGTCGGTGGTATGCGGAGACGTTCGGCTGGAAGCTTGCCAGCAGTACCAGCAGCAGCAGCAAGTTCGAAGTCAAACGAAGCGGAAAAACAATTATTCGCCTCGTCAATAATGCAGGAGCAAGCATCGTGACTAGTGCTACTGCTTGATCACTGATAACATTTGTGTAAACCAGCCGCATTAACGGTAATTACTTGAGTACCTATTTAAAGAGATAAACTCTTGCTTGCGAGATCTTCCGCCCATTTGACTTGACAATAAAAGGAGAGTCCAAGGAGAGAAGTGCAGTGTAAGTGTGAAGAGAATCTAGCTTAGTACTTGCTTCATAGTGTGGGTGTGCGGTCTTCCTCAAGCCACTGAACTGGCGGAGTTTGCAGGAAATTCGTCGATTGCAATTTAAAGTTCCTTAACGGCCGAATGCCACGCTGCACCAGCAGAATCAGTAGTAACAGTTGACTAGCATCATCAGACTTGGAAGACGGGCTGATAGAGCCGGTCGTGTCGTAGGCAGCGAGAGTTAGGACTCGCGTCTGGTGCAAATGGGCGAGCCAAAGCCCGAGACCCCGCCGCAGCCGAACGGCGGAGTCAAGCAAAAGCCGACGACGCTGAACCTCGCCTCCGGCACCTCATTTTACCGACCCACCGTCAATGGCCGTGCCAGCCTGAATGATCGTCATCTACAACAACAGCAACAGCACCAACACGCCGCAGGTGGAGGTGGGCTCGAGCTCAACGGACGACTCGGTGGGCCTGGCAGCGGCAGCAGCATATCTCGGCTCAAATCGTCTCTTGCCGGCCCAAGTCCCGGCAGCATCGAGTCCAATCACCCTCAATTACCAACACTATCATCAGTGCTACCTGTACTCTCAGGGCTACAGCCGTCAAGTAAGCCAGCAACGACCCCGGCTGCTAGTCTCTCCAGCTGGTCCAGCCTTACCGGGGAGTATGAAGATCAGCGCGAGTCCCCACCTCCGCCCACTCCGGCCTCATCTCATCCCGCAACTCCGCTCTCAAGCGAGCTGCAGCAGCAGCACCACCACCACCAGTTCAACCATCACCAGCAGCAGCAGCACCACCTCCTCAACGGCAACGGGCTCCAGCCAAGTCCGCTCGGCCAGCTGTCCGCCCGTAGCCCCAGCCACAACGGCTTCTCTCTCTACACGCCGCCCGCCCCGTTACCAGCCCCAGGCAGCAGCAGCACTGGCAAAGTCCGTTCTGTTCCCAACGGCCTACCCCAGCCAGCACCAAGACGTCCTCATAGTATTGCCGTTCCACCCTACCATCTCACCGCACTACAATCAATCACAGCGGCCTTCGCGGGACGCACTTTACCCCCAAGTCCAGCCGCAGCAGCATCACAACAGTCAACGTCAACAATTGGCAACGGCAGCCATGCGTCCCCCGGTATTCCAACATCGTACTCCTGGTCAGGGATCAATGGTCTTGCATCAGCTGCCTCAGAGTCAGGCCTTTCATCACAGCAGCAGCAACTTAGTAGGCGGGCAGCCGTCGAATCTGCAGCTGCCCAGATCCTTGCTATATCCGAATCCCAGCAACAGCAGCACGAATCAGCAGGCCTGGGTCCAGCCTCAACTCGCGCAATACCACCTCAATCACTTTGGAATGGCCAGCTTCAACAGCATCAACAACTACAACATCAACAACATCAGCAGCAGCAGCAGTTACCGGCCCGTCGACCACACAGCATCGCAGCAACTCCAGTATCAGCATCAGGCTCATCATCTTCCTCGTCCTCCATGTCATCGGTATCTTCCGCAGCGTCCGGGGCAGCAGCAGCAGCTACAACCACAGCTCCAGCTTCTACCAGCAACGGTCCACCATCAACAGCAGCAGCACCACCACCATCAACTACAGCCGCAACAGCATCAAGCGCTCGTATCCCAGGCGAGCCAATGCAGTGGGGCGCCTCCGGGCTGGTGTTACATCAACCCGTGGCTCGTCGTCCCTACCCCTCGACCCTTCCCCATCCACACTCCCCAACGCCCACGAGTAAAGGGCCCACCTTGAATGCCCTCGCGAACCCTGGTAGCTCCAATACCTGGGCCCCAGGCGCAGCTCTAAGGGCTAGGCCTCACAGCATAGCTTCGACGCCTCAGGGAAATGGCACGACTCCCGTTTCGGCTTCGCCCTCGGACTCCGGCTACCGTTCCTTGCCCTCAGCCTCCAGCGATTACCAATTGTCCAAATCACCCTCACTGCAACAAGCTCAGCTCCAAGCTCAGCAAACTGCGTCACGACGCTTATCCTTACCTTCGGCTCAGAGCCTTCTCAGAACCACGGCACCCAAGCCCAGTCCAACCTTCCATGGTCTGCCATTCAAACCCTTCAACTGTGGCGTCTCACCTAACGGTAATCCGATATTTCTCGGATGTACGCATCTGCATGGGTCGACTGGAAATACTAGCAGTACTGCGAGTAGTACTGGCAGCGTTAGAACCGCAACGCCTGCTACTAGTCCAGCTACCAGTGTTTATAATACTGCTCAAGCTATACAGCAGTTATTAGCAGCTTATCCGAAGAATGGATATAAAATCGGCGATGATAAACTCAATTTATTCATCGATATACTTGATACTCAGGAGAGGTTTGCCAAGGTTAGTAATTTTCGTCGAATACACATATATTTTAAACGTTCAATTTACGTATGCGTTTATGACAAATTTTTATATAATTATAAAATATCAGAATTTTGTCGCGAAATCATATTTCTGATATTCTTACACTGAATAAGTCATCTCGACTTAGTCGATATAAAAAAAAGGAGTAACACAATTTATATATCTGAAAAAGCAAAAATAAAGAACCTCGTTGACGTGTCAACGAAATAACGAGGAACACGAGAGTAGCAGCAGTAGCAGCATCCCGTGGTTCATCGTCTCCCACAACTTGCCACTTCTGCTCTTTCAGTTTATTGAACCCCGATATATACCTGCTCAACTCACCAGAGCATACAAGAGAGAAGAGAGTAAGGGAGAGAAAAAGAGGGTGGGAGGGATGGGGGTGGATGAGAGGTAGAGACAAGCGCGACAGCAACAGCAGCGGGGCAGATCCGTGGGTAAAAGTAATTTTCGCCGTGAAAACGAGCCTCGTCAATGTCGCGCTTGGCTAGCTATGCTCTCTCGGCTATCGGCTATACTGCCTTGGAGCGACGGGGTGCCTCTGTGCATGCGGTGTCCCCTCAGCTATACATATACCTATAGACACACCAAAAGGGTAAATATCGCGTTGGTTGCCTCTCGATAAATAATCTAGCCAAATTGTTCGAGGTGCTCACGCGGTGGGTTTGCTCTATCGATCTCGAATTATTAGTACGCTGATTTCCAAGCTAAACCGAACGGTGTGTGTTGCGAATATTGGATTTTACTTTCTTTTTCTTTCTTCTTTATTTTGGAGCATCGATGCAAGGGGAAACTTTTTTTTTTCACGACCGCATAGATATATATCTCTGCAGTATAGCGGATTATATTTTCATCGATGATCGATCATCTTGTTAGATACGGTGTACATATACCTATACTCTTTTTTTTTTTTTTTTTTTTTTTTTTACACATACACACATACGCGCGCGCGTTTGAAATTCGTCCCGGCTTTGCGCCCTGGCGTGCCAACACTTTGGGAATTTCGGCTATTTTCGGATGAAAAATAGTCAATTAATGCAGTCTCTATCGAATTGCGGCTGATAAACGAATTCTCCATTTCTAATTAAAATATCTATCCTGCCTGTACACACACATACACCTATACAGCATCAATCTAAATATTATCGAAACCACTAAATCAAATTAGCTTTTATATGTATTTCATAATCAAGCTTTTTTTTTTATAAAATTCGTGATATCAAAGATAAAGATATATGAAAAAAAAACAGAAGCAATAAGAAAATATTATACGAATCGAAGAAAAGCTAGAAGCTTATCAAAAGATATAGGAAGGAGGAGGCCTGAACCGCTGTTACCGACGTCTCCATTTGTTCGTCTTATTTCGATCGCGGCGTCGGCAGCGGCCCAATTTGCTCTATAACTCGCTTCTATATACCCACCCACCTTCCCAGTAGCAGCCATGCACGGCTGGGAAATCGAAATCAATCGACTCGGGTACGTCTCGTGAGCCACGGGAGAGCACTTCTCTCCCTCCCTGAGCGTCGTCTCGTCGTCGCTGTTTGCCCGCGATAACTCGAGACGAGAATCCGAGTCGTGTGCGGATATACGTCTCTCTCTCTCTCTCTCTCACACACACACACACACACGTTATCTCTCAGTTATCCGAGAGCCGCCATCGCCTCTTGTCGTGATCGCGACTTTAAAGAATTGACGACCGATGCTCCGCGGAGGGAGGGATATTGGAGACACATTGGAACTGGATGAGGTTCTTCAAGTTCGAATTTGTCGTCTTCGTCGCCTTAGCTCTCTCTTTCTTTTTTCTCGTATTTCGAGTATATGTGTTAGATAGCTTGGTTGCTTGTGTATACGTATTTCAGAAAATAGGACTCTCTTGCACACCTGTATATAAGCGGAAATTCACTGTGAGAGGAATTTGAAAGGGTATATTTTTTGAAAAAAAATATAGTGCTTTTGAAAATTGATAGTTTTTGGAATAAAGAAAAATATATACTTTTGACGTCTTTACGATTTTATTTCACGTGCTTGTATATATCTCAGGTTGTATCTACAGAGGATTTCCTTCGCGTAAACAATTATCCGACGGCATTCCGGTGTAGGATACAACGTCGCTGGACGGAAGCTTACTACACTATACTAAGGCTATTCTCGGCACGCGGTCTGATGGAAATTCCGCTAAAATTCTCGACGTGTTTCACGGATTCTGGAGAAAAGCTCATGGGGAAAAGGTGGATCAGAAGCAAAAGCTTGCAAAAAGTTGAAATGCGGACAAAGACTTGCTATGTAAAATCTGACATAAGCTTTCTTTTTTTTTTTTTTTTAAATAAAGGAGATGTAACATACTATGTTTGTAAAAAATTCCATATTGAACATCTTTAGATCATCGTGTAAGGTGTGAATAGATCAAAGGACAAATTATTCATAGTGACGAAAGATAATATTCTGGTAGGGGGGGAATCGAGGAATCGAATCGCAATTATCTCAGATTCTTGGCTGATGTACTGTTATGGCCTATCAGAGATCTTTTTCGTTTTTTATTTTATTTTATGATTCTGAAATTTTCGAGGGAGGTTTGGTTTTCGATATATCATCTTCGTTGGTGAGATTTAGATCGTTTTTAGCATTTTTTAGTATGACTTTTTATACGCTGTTTAATATTCAACAATATTTTTCACGATACAGTCTCTGTGATCATGTAGAATATATAAAATTTTATGTGTTTTTTATACGATCAGTTCATACATTTCAAACACAAAATTATGCTCTCTGCAATTGAACAATGAAAAAATAACAATTTTTTACTTTATTTTTATACCATCAATTTAACGTAGATATGCTTCAGTTACTGCCGATTTTTAGACAGTTATTATTTAATTGAATAACGTCAATTCGTTTTGCTTGAAATACGCAGCCATGGTAGTTTGATTGATAAATAATATTTGTTTCTTTTTAAATGACTATCAATTATATTCAAGTAATCTTATTTGTTTATTTTATTTTTATTAAATCATCGTTAATAAACGTCCATACTTATTATTAATTCATCAAGTCCCCCGTCACTTTTTCACCTAATCCAGTTAAGCTACAAACACAAGAACTCAAAAATTAAGTTTCAATCAGCGCTAATAAAAGTAAAGTCTCCGAAATTCAATTTTCTTAAACGGAATAGCGAGTAGCATCGGCAAACTCTCAAGCGCCTCGCCAAAAACCTCTAAACGAGACTTCAATTTCCATAAAATTACACGAGCAAAGACGAGAGAAGGAGAGGGTGGGAGGGAGGGAATAGGGGAAGAAGGAAAAGGAGGCCTCCTTACGAGCGCGCATCCCTGGCAGGCGCAACAATCGAGCCAAGTTACGCAGAGAGAGAGAGAGAGAGAGAGAGAGAGAGAGAGGAAGGCATACGAGCTGGGGACGGAAATAACGTAAGAGATTCGCGTGGCGCTCATTGTATACCAAAACTACTCTTGCGCCCGCGCGCGGCTTGCTGCTTGTTGATAATAATTTTCGGCGTACAATGGCGCGCAACCGGCCAAAAGAGCTCTCGTGCTAGTAGAGAAAAGAGAGAGTTTGTTGGAGGTCTGGGTGCAGCCCGGTCAGATAAGCTTTTAATTTTCCCAGCCGCCGGCTACGTTGACGGCGACTCACGAGGAAATTAAAGGACACCGGCCAAGTTCGCGTTACTACTACCACCACCATCTCACTTCTCTTCTTCCCGCATCGTTTTCCCTCTTTGTTTAGGTTTATAATTTGACTGCCTCTGTCTTTTGCTTGTCTTTCGTCCTTGGTTGTAATTGTTTTCTAGATGCTACAGTCACTAACCTTTGTCACAACGTAAAAACAATTTTGAAAATTTAACTAAATATTATTAAATTTATTTTTGATTAGCAATTATTTTTTATAATTTATTTTTTTTTTCTTCTTTAATATTCGTCACTAATTCTCTAATTTATTATTTTCTCAGTATATTCAAACATTCCATCTTACTTTGGGACATTTTAAAATTAAATTTGCCTTTTTGCTTTCTATAAAAGCTTCCATTTGCCAGCAGTGTTCATTTTGGACCTCTCAGATTCCAACAATACGACCTTAAACTCCCGTCGTTCTGAAATCGCTCAAGGCGTCGCTATTTTCCAAATCCAATATGCAAAAATCACATTTCCAGCGCTTTCTGTGTGTCTGCCATTCGTGCGCATTTTCCCAGCGTCATCCGTCCTTGGCTTGGCTCACTATCGGCATCTTTTCTTGGCGTAAGGGCTACCGGTCGCCTTAGGCGACGTAGTGCACGTGCAGACGCGCTCAAGTTTACCTCGACAAAATGGGTAAGACGGAGAAATTTCCAGGAGCTTCGCTGAGAATGGCCCTGAGGCTGTTGTTCGCGTGGTACACCAAGACGACCAATAGTTTAACGCGCAACCTTTCTTGTATCTTTGTCCCTCTACGTTCCTTACTTTTTATGAGTTTAAAGACCTAAGAAGTATTGACTTTTTCCAGCGAGTAAGACTAATATCTTTAAAGAAGGCTTATTAAATCAATAATGCGTTAAATTTATTTATTTATTATATTGTTCATATTTTCTATTTGGAATTATGATAGATTACCCTCTGCAAAAGAAAAAAAGGAATTTTTAGAAAAGGCTGCTGAAAATTTAAGCTGGAAATCGATTTCTTCCGTTCTTGCGCGCAGTAAGTAGTAACAGTCAAGTACGCTCAGACGCTGCGGCTGCATAAACAGTTACTTTCCAGATGTTTTTGCTATCTAATTTGCATAATTTTAAATAATCAACCGCATCAGAATTCCGGATGAGTTTCTACGTGAAATCGAATAATGATAAGCAAGCATATATATAGATCAGCTTTTTCCTCTTCCTCCTTCCCTTGCATCTCACAAATTTAACCTCGCTCTCAGCCCTATTAATCCAACGCCTGAATCTACTTTACTAGGAGAGACCCAGACTCTCTCCTCTTCAAGCCAGCCTAAAATCTGCAGGAGTGCAGCTCTTTCCTCATTTATTCAAGCGGCCATGCAAACTTTCTCTCGCGGTGCTGCTTGTTGGAATCATGGACGCGGAATCACAGCAGCAGCAGCAAACAGCTTCTACCTAAGCGAAGATCGGTCGTTGTCGTGCGGTCAGATACTTTTTGGCGGAAGTATTATGGATAGGTAGGGGGGGGGGGAGGGAGGACAGTAAAGAGGAGGGGGATGACCAGGCTTGGCTTTAATATGAATTGCGTATTAATAACGAAATAACTACGCGCTCGCGGCGCCGGTGGAGCCGCCTGCAGTTATTATTATTTATCGGGGTGATTAATTCCAGCCGCTGTTGCGGCGAGCCGCGCACCTGTGTCCCCCGCTTCACTGCTCCACCAAGCCGTGTCGCGTCGAGGCCTCTGGCCCCTGTTTGTTTCCGCGTAAGCTACGTATCTCTCTTTCTCTCCCTCCCTCTCTCTCTCTCGGGTGTGCGAACGAACCTGTGGTCTCTCGTTAATTTTCTCTGTCTCGGTTTTGTCGTTTGCCCCTTGCGTATCGTAGGTTTTCGCTTATTTTTATGCCTCGCGTTTTAGCCTGCGGGAGTGAATTTTGACTCGAATGATTTTTGCTACTATTTGCACTTTGTGCTTTATAGTGGATGCGTTTTAGATGTACCACTCATGATTAACATTCTATGTACGTTGATGGATATTGTTCATATTTTTTAATTTTATGTGCTTATTTAAAAGCTCTCAGTCTTTTCTAATCGAATTGTCAAAGACTTATAAATTTTATAAACAATTATTTAAACGATTTTATCCTCTTAATTAGAGAAATTTAATATTGCAGTTATAAATTCAAAAGTATGCTTTACATGCTCAATGATAATCATTAATATGAGTTCAAGTTTACTTTTATATAATTTATCGATATAATTATAAATACTAATACCACAAATACATTCAAATGCAATAAAATCACATGTTCGGAAATTAATATTTCGTTAAATATATACATGTCGAGTATTAACTTTTCAGAGATAATTAACTTTAATATTATTTATTACCTTCTTCCAATTTATCACCATTTATATAGTTATATTATTGCTAAATTGAATTGTAAACTAAAATTTGTTACTAAATTCATCCTCTAATAATTCCATGCCCTTCATTTTAAAATTAACGTAAAATCTGCTAAAATATCAATCTAAAATTGTAATATTTCTTATTGCAATTAAGCCCAATTTTCGGCTCAAACTCATGAAAATATTCGTTCCAAAAATCCCTCTGTCCCTTCGTTTACGTATATACAAAGCTACAGAAATTAAATTGACTTTCACGTTGTGTTGTAACGTTTCCGTATACACGGCATCAATTACACAGTGATATTTTTCGAGACCCTAGACAATGTGAGTATAAAGTTTTAATGCGTATCATAATACTGCAATAAATACGAGTGAGAGAGGAAGCAAGCAAAAGCCGTGGGCTCGTGCGAGTTATGTGGATTTCCCATGAGTGTCATATTAGTGTAACATGAACGAGGGAAACAATGCTCTATTCTACAATATCGCGTAAAAAATATTCGTTTGTCATAATTAAATTTTACGGACAGGCCTCGTTAAAAATTGTGACTACGCGCACAGGTGAGCTCAATTTGTAAAATAGAAATTGCAAAAGCTCCATCAACTGTACAAATTCACTTTTTGACGTTTCTCCTTTATTATTATTATTATTATTATTATTTTTTTTTTATTATTCAACGCATAATATATCTTTGTAAATATTTCAAGAATAAAATCAAAACAAAGCACGTCTTTACATTTTGTCGGACAACCGAGCGAGCAGCACGTTATTAACACGAAATAGCCAGGCGCCGGCACACCGCACTCGGGAAATGTTTCAACGCGTGCCAGAGAGAAAGAGAGAGAGAGAGAGAGAGAGAGAAGCTGACCCGCTGCAGCCAGTCCAAACTCACTGCCGACCGCAGTGTAATGAAATTATTTGTTATGCACCGAAGATGTGTAGCGAGTGTCTCTCACTCTTTTTCTTCTCTCTCTCTCTCTCTCTCTCTTTCTCTTCTTCCTGCTCGGTCATTCACCTTCTTTTGCCTCTGAAACGTAGAAGCAACAGACGAAACAAGACCGAGTTTTGAAAGTGACTAAGAAGCAAAGATAGAGATAGAGAGAGAGCAAGAGAGAAGTTTTGTGTACCATCGAGCTAGAGGTTATTGGCTTGAGAGTGAGGTAGATAGAAAAGTGCGCGCGCGCGCACGATTCAAAGGGTCATTGATACGAAAGAAAAGCTCAGGAGTGGTCCTGAATTTTGTTGGCGCATTTCCCTGAGCTCGTTGGCCGAAAGAAACGAAAAGAAGAGTTTCGAAATTAAAGGTTTACAGAGAGATGTACTGTGTATAGGCCGCTTGCTCCTGGAGGCTCTAGATATGGCTGCTTGCCGAGATTCTTTGATGTGTAAGCCTTTCTTGGGGATTCGTTTCTTTGATATCCTCAATTTTTTTCTTCATCTTTCTGAAAAGAAACCCTATATTCAGAAAATGCAAATTTTGTGCTGGACATAAAATTTTTGTCATTCATTTTTTTTTCTTTTTGTAGATTTTATAAAATCAAAATTTTTTTAATTTTTAATAATTATCTGATTTTAAAAATGCGTTCTTCTTATGTGATTGAAAGATAAGACAAAATTTAACTTTAGTTGAACAAGTAAAAATAAAAGAGAAGCAAGATTTTCACGCGTTTTACTCTTGCAAAGTTCCATCGGCTGATTAAAAGCTTCAATGCTGTGGGACTTGCACTGACCTAATAAAGTCTTTCGATACGAGAAAGTAGGACGTTTGCAAGTTGTAGTAGGAGTACCTACTCTTTGCCAGGACACCCTTGAAGTAGAATTTCTAAAACTACGAGCTTACGCTTCTTTAAACACACTATGTATAATTACTGCTCTTTCGACACGGTGTTTAAACTTAAATCAAAAGTTTTTTTTTTTATTTTAAATTTTAGAATTCTAATGTGTTAATGAAACTTTTAAATTTAACGTGAAATTTATCTTCAATAAAATTTTTTCAATTCATTTTATTTACGAAACAAAAGTCATAAAAATTCAATAAAAAAAATATTTGAGTTTTATTATAAAGGTTTATTTGTTTTACTTTCTTATTTACTTAAAATTTTCAATTACAATTAATCTCTGGTAAAAAGTTAATGAAGCGAAACTTTTTTAAACTTTCTTTATAATTTCAAAGCAATCAGAGAAACTCTCGAACTGTGTCCTCCATAACGAGACTTTTCACTCACCTAATAGTCGACGAGTGTCGAGGAAAAGCCAAAAGTTAATCACATCTAAATAAACTTTTCTCACCTTGTCCGGCTCTCTGCTCCTCATTGACTTTTGGGCCTGAAATAAAGTCTCTTACTAGGTAAAAAAAGGGAAAGTTCATCCGATAACGTTTCATTGAAATGTTCTATTGATTTTTTTCTCATCATTCTCCCACCATGATGGATTAGCAGTCATCATCCTAAAATAAATAAAAGGCAAAATATAATTGGAAAAAAAAGATCATCTAGAAATGTAATAAAATATTTAGTCAAGTTTAAGTAAGTCAAGTGCGCACGCGCGATGCTAATTTCTTTTTGCCTTTCATTATATCGGATTATTTCCAGAGCTTGCTTAATTATTACCAGTCGAGTAATTAGCCGGTGAATGAGATGCGAGGCGTAGCAGCAAATGGACGAGCGTAAATTTAGCCCTTTGTTAAGATGAAAATTCAGAGCATAAAAACGCGCCAGCTCTAGCTACGTTATATGATGAATTTTGTATTCAACAGTTACTATATACATTTCTATGTCATATTGCGTCAAATATACTTCACTTTTAAACGTAAATAGCTTTCAAAGCAGGACATAGTTAAAAACTTGTTTGCATATATTACAGTATTTCAGTAAAATTTATCGAGTAATATTTGTGAGAAAATGGTATTTACCATCGTCATTTACGTTTATAAATTTTTTTTATTAAAAAAAAAGCTGTGTATGAGATGATAAAAAAAGTCAACTTTAACTTTGTAAATATGAATAGTAACTCGTACAAGAAGATTAAGTTTATCTTTTTTTACTTTTTGTGATAACTTTTAAACTAAAAATGTAAAACGTGAAACTCGTTTAATTTTTTTTCTTCCTCTCGCTCTCTTTCTAGAATGTCTTCAAGTACAAAATAAAGAAGCTTTAATGTTCTTCTTTACTCGCGATTATTTTTCTTTTTTTTAAAAAAATCCAAGATTTACATTGCATTTAAAAAAAAACAACAACAAAAACAGAAGTACAAATTAAATCCGTCATTAACAACTTTTAAAATTTATTTCCGAAAATTTATCACCAACGACTCGCTCATTAAAACTCTCGGCAATCACTAAAAAATCGTCCAAGCCCTTAACTACTTTACAACGTCTGCAAAGCCCGTAAAACCGAAAACACAGACACATACACACAGCAACGGCCATAAAGCTTCGAGATGCAACAGCTTTGAGCGACCGTTAAAAGCTTGAGTAGAGAGAGAAAGAGAGAGAAAAGAGAGGCCTAAACACGCCAGACGCGCCAGAGTGGTTGAACAAAAAACGCTCTGGCGACGCAAACGGGATGATAACGAATGGAGTAGGGAAGGGAAAGGGATGGGTACGGATGAGGTACACCGACAAGCCAGAATCTCTACAAAGACATATACATACATACACATAGATAGGAGAAAAGATGTAAGTGCTCGGTAATCCTCGAGACGGCTTCTTGTGAGTGTATAAGGTTTTGCTGTTGAGACGAATAGCTTTTGTATTTGAGATTATCGTAGCTTGTGAAATATTTTCTTTTTTTTTTTTACGCTCGGCTCGTTCGTTACATAAATACGACCCTGAATTATTAAATAAGATTTAATGGGACTTGACAATAAATTATTTATTTTATTCTTGTGTCTCTATATTAAATTTTATTTAATCTATGCGAAAATCCGCTAAGAGGATTAACATACTAGAATTACACAAATCCCAAGCGCGGCAAATTAATACTTAAGACAGGAGAATTCCGTTTCGTTAACTAAACATTCACATAATACGACCGACTATGTATGCACGGAGTATAGCTGGCTATACTCACGTTTTTTCAAACTTCTCGCGAGCTTTTCCTACTCCCACGAGATCGCCCGTGCCGGGAGACTTCGTTGGAGACCGGGTAGGAAAAGCCATGGGTAAAAGGAAGAGAGTTGAGTTGCGAGAAGGAGGAGGAGGAGGAGGAGAGATAGAGCAGGCAGGGAAAAGGTCTAAAGAACATGAAAGAATGCGCGCAAAGGACGGAGGGGAGGGGGGTGAGAAAATGCGTGTACTGCGAACTACGAGTCAACGGGTAGAGAGCGGGGGGTGTGTAAGGGAGAAAACTTCGCTTTCCAAGCCTCAAGTACGCTTTTAGCCGGCCGACAATGAAACCGACCAGCCATGTTGCTGAAATGGGGATGGTGCCTCGACGCCGTTCGTTGTTTAGCAAAAAAAAAAAAAGAAGAAAAAAAAAATATGCCTGGAGCCCATGACAATGAGGATTTCTTCCTTCTTTTTCTTAAGTCTGAGGGGTGTTTTTCAGAAGAATGAAAAGCTGTAAGGACACGGCTGAAAATGCTTCATAAGTACAGAGCTAAAATAACCCGTCGAAAAATCTCTTTTGAATTATCAAAATAAAATATTGGCCGAGTTTATGTTTATTTTTGAATAAGTGCGATTTTTTAATTATTAATGTTGTGGTAAAGTCGAGGCTAAAAATGGATAGATTTGAAAAATCACGAACTGACTACCACAATTCTTATTTAAATTTTCAAATGATTGACGATTCTGGTACAGTGATGTGGACTTATGGAAATGCAAGTTTTAATACTGGCGCGCCTGGGATCAAGACCTCTAGGTGACTTGACATTTTTATTTATAGCTTTTGAAAGCTTTTTCGAGAGGTCGTTGCGAAACTTGGATATGACGTGCAATATTGTCGGGCAAAATTTTGTTGGGGGGGTTAAGAAAAAAAAAATGAAATTGATACGTGTCTCATTTTTACGAAATTACGAAAAAAAAGGAAAAAAGAAATATAAGAGAAACAATAATATAGCAATTTTGTTGCTAAATTACAAAAAAAAGCAACTTTACTGTTATCTCAAACGGATTTTTACCACAGCGACTACATCTTAAGACGAGCCTGGTATGTGTTTTTGCCAGGAAAGACAAGCAGCACAAGTCGAGCTTTTCCAAGCTTTCGTATCGCAGTCGGCTTTTTTATTTGCTGAGATTGCGGGAGACGCACGAGCGCTAGAAAATTCATGCACGTTATAGTGGAGAAGAAGAGAGGGAAAGAGAAAACAGCAGCGAACTTTTTTTACTCTCCTTGTTCTCACCCTTCCACCAGCAGCGCACCTGGTGGATTACGGATATTGCCGCAGTAATGTCTCTCTTTACGATTTTTACAGAATAGACCTTTTATTTTAATGTATGCACACGTTGCTTGACTTTTTTTTTCGCTTACATCACCTCGCTCGTTCGTTTTAGAATGAATATTTGCAGGGCATCATTGTAAAAGCCAAAGCATAAACAATTTTACAACCGATATCCGTTACATTACACATTTTCTCTCTCTTTCTCTTTCATTTTTTCCGTTCACACGCGCCAGCATCGATAAAAAATTTAATAAATTTTTCCTGAGGAAAATCACTCAGCCGCAGGTGGTAATCCAATGCGGGGGGGGGGGGAGGACTACGAGGAAACAAAGGCTGCGTGAATGAGGCGGATGGAAAAGTGGGCGGACAGCTCCGGAGAGGGATTAGAAAAGAGGATGAGAGAGGGGAGTAGATGCCGCTGGGGAGGAGAAAGCGCACGATTACCACGGTATATATGTATATCCCTGCGTCTTTCCGCGGTTATGCAATTTCGCGAAGCGAGCTTGGGCTTTCATTACGCTCACTTATCTATAGCTATATATGCTTTTCTACCATCATCTGACTTTTTCTATCTTATTTTTTCTCTTTTACTTGTTAAAAGTCAAGTCACTATACTCTCAAAGAAATTTTTCTTACGTCTTACTAGCATTTATTGAGCGTCGAGAAGGTAAATACAATTTTTAGAACATTAAAATTGTAGTATTTTTTATTTGTCTTTTGATCGACGAGGAATAAGATACTGTGCAGTATACCAGAACCGTAAGATCGAACGAATCTACTTGCAGCCGCATCTATTTCGAATCTTTGACTCTCGGGGACTCCATGAATTATCGAGCAGAAGACGCGGCTTCTATTTCGATCGTCAAGTAATTCGGTCCAGCTTTCGAGTGGCTGTAGCATCGAGGCTGATTGATTCTTTGAAATGCTCTTATCAAGCGTTCTAAATATAGGTAGGATGGAGAACGAGAGCTTTACGTCAAGAGGACACTCGAATAAATGGACTTACATTACCAGTAGCTCTTAACTTTATAAATCGAAATAATAATCGAAATGTGGTTAGTTTATGTTTTATATGCGAGCAAATATTACAATCTTTGCTATTTTATCGTTTCATGCAGTATATAGTAAACCGTTAAATTTTGAAAAATAATTCGACTTAGTATTTCAGTAGAGCAAGTGCAACACTCTAGTAGTCAATCAATCTCATCACCCATAAAGTAGTAGTAGTAGCAAACACCTTGGAGACTCGAGTAGAATCCCTCATTCCCAACTCTTAAATAATAAACCAGTCGCTCAGACGGAGGCTCAGTATAGACGCAGCCTCCGGAGCATCAGTACACGACACCGCGTAGAGCAAGTACTATTACTACTACTACTACTACTGGAGTAGCAGAAGCCCTACGGGGACAGATATCAAGGGCGGATGGTATAGTTGCCACAAGCGTCGTAGATGCCTCTCCCTCGTCAATGTACGCGGTAGCAGTCTTGAAGCCTCCCAGACTGGGAATTTCGATTAGCGATTTACGATCTTCCTGGATTCGCTGATGCTTCCGAATAGATATCTACCTCTCTCTCTCTCTCTCTCGATTCTCGATAGAAGTCGGACGAAAATCGCGAGAGACGTATATATCGAGATATATGCTAGCAAGCTTCGTCCGATATACTCGATTCATGGCATCCACGACAGATTCCCCCTTACTCGTCCTTTTCTATCTCAAGTGCGTATATCTCTCTTTCTCTTCTAGCGCGCGCGTCCCTTCGCATTTCCACGACAAATCCTATCAGAAGTACTTAGAGTTTGGTACTGCCTCTGCAAAAGCTGTCTCTTTCTCTCTCAACCGAGTAGTGGCAGTAGCAGAGTCTTTCCCTTCTTGCCGTCCGCTGCATACATACAACTGCCAGGCAGGCTCTCGACTCGCCGGCACGTCTCTCGCATCCCGAGAGTTACTCTCTTCCTCCCAGCTCGGAACTATATATTTCCCGTCTATCTCGCGCTTCATCTTGTCTCCCCTCCCTCCCTTTCTCCCTCTTCTTCTCTTCCTTTCTCCGAACCCTCGCACACACGTAAACGCTGAGACCTGTTTGACTCTACTATATGCTGTTGCAACTGCACTGCCGGAGTATTATTCTTCCGAGAGCGAAAATTAACTCAATTGACGCAAATCTCCTACCATTGTTAGTATGTGCTGTTCGAATAGGACTGGTATCTGCTGTAAGCTCTTGCTTGATAAATGCTCACTAGGAAGAGAAAGTGTCAATTGACGGTAATTAGCGAGTGAGTCGTAATAATTGACAGTAGAGATTAACGATTCTATTTTTTTTTCTTTCGCTGCAAAGAATATACGTACAGGCATTGAAAAATTAAGTGTTGCGCAGTTGGCTAAACGTAAATATGATTTGTTACGTGATCCTATGGTTATGCAAGTTGTGCTTTTACAGACATTGCAGTCTTCCGGCGTATCACACTATTTTACGCGAATTTCCTTTTGTTTAACTTTAAGGTGTAACTTTAGCGAAGTAGGCAGTAAAACAAGGCTCAGTCAACGGGTTTCACAAACAACAAACAACTGCGTACGTACACATACACGTATGCATACAGTTGTTTTCAGTTATGGAAGAATTCATAGTTTCCTTTACTAAGGGCACGCATAACGTATTGTTAGCAAATGTGTGTGTATAGCTCTATTCATTAAAAATGCATAAATCAAAATTTCATTCGAATAATTTCATTATGGGTACTCTACGTATTTAACTTTTGCTAAATTGTTCTGCAACTTGTGAAAACACGTACACATACACACATACATACATACAACTTTCAAGCTTTTCTTTTTTTACGACTAATAAAAGCTACACGATATAAATCGTTGAATTCGTATAGCAAACAAGCGAATTTCACCAATAATCGCAGCAATTATCGTTTAAAACTTTAATTGCCAAGGCATTAGGAACGAGAGAGCTTGAGCTTTTCAGGAATAAGAGGAGAAAGCAAATGGGACGGGAAGGGGAAGTGAGTATTTAGTAAATTTATCCGATAAAAACTTTCCGGTAGGTACTCAATGGCCACGATAAACTAGCCCAGCGCAATGACGACGATCTTCTGATGTGGCTTTTATTTTCTCGTGTCGGGACAGTCCGCGAAAATTTGTCACCCCGCGCGACTCCAGTCGTGTCTTGGCACTGCTCCAGAGACGCCAGCCGAGGGGCTTAGGCCTCGCTCAGTCCAACGTCGCGCGGATTTATGCGGCTGTTATTTCTTTAACGGCATTGGAAGTCGCAACGTGCTCCCTCTATACACTTATATTACTTGAACTTATTTTTGGCCTTGAAAAATCAGCTACAACAGTGGGGGAACCATTTACTCTATGTGCATCAGTATACGGTTGCCAGAGTTAATTTTTTTATATTTTTTGCTGCTTTCATTTAATTTGACAGCAACTGTTTCATAAAACTCTTCAACCAACTAATTATTTTTTAATTAAATTTTCATCTTTCAATTTACTACAAGAACTACATAAACTCAATAGTTTAGTCGCAGAAATGACGTAACTTTTTTATTTAATTTGCTTTTTATTTTTTATTTTTTTTTTAATTTTCGATGCATTAAACTGTTTTTACGACCGCACATTCGAACTAATAAGAGTAAAGTCTTCTTACTTACCCAAATCCTTCCATCAGTACGTTTTTATCATGTTATTTGACGTGAACTACGCAATAGCTGTTTGCTAAATGAAGAATCGATCTATATAAGAGTAAGACCCTCTACTACATAAGTCGCATCAAACAGCAAGAGATAGTTTCACTGTTTTCTATTTAAACACACACACACACACACACACACACACACACACACACACACACCAACAAATACGTGACGGCCAGCTTAAGTCCAAATAATTCCGTCCACGTGAACCCTAATTTACAGTAAATCAGCTAGCGAACGCAGGCGAATTATAGGAGGATGAAGGAAGAGAGAAAGCATTCTCGGGCTTCTCGAGTAAGGCGTGCTTCTCTTGCTTTTCCAGCGATATGGCGGTTATGAATAGCTTCGTTTTGCCGGTTTTGACTTTAGCGCAGCCGTGACTTTGGAATTCCACTGGGATTACGAACTGTCCCGTTATGTCGCCTTCCTTTTCGGGCATTTCTCTATATTATGTGTTGCTTTTTTATAATTCATACCAGTAATATTTGCAGGGAAAAAATTGCAGTACATTTGTATTATCTTTATGTGAATTAGTAATTAGGTGTGCATAATTTTTTTTTTCCTTTATAATTTATGAATTTTTTTTTTTACTTTAAAATATAATCTAAATATGTATAATTTTTCTTTAATTTACATAAATATTAATAACTATATTTTTATTTTCAGGTAAGTGTCTACTCATAGACTTGCAAAAAACCTCGGTGGGTAAGTCAATTAATTTAAATAAAGCATTTATATTTATCAACAACAATATATCTCTTAAATACTACACAGCAATTACCGTAAAAAAAAAAAAAAAAGAAAAAAAGAAACATCACATTGTTACGAAATCATCACAACGGGTACGTAAACTCGAGACGAAAAGCCAGTCAGCCACAGGAGCTACTGCAGATCGTACGTGCGGGACGCGGCTGGCTAATTAGGGAGAGATTAGGCGTGGGGCGACTGGACCTACCGTATACCGTCACAGGATTTACCAGCGCGTATACCAAAGTTCTAAGAGCGAGCCACAAGGGAAAGAGAGAAGTAGCTAGTAGTAAGCGCTTGAGAAGGGTCGAGACTTGCTCGACGACTGCATAATTATGCGAGTCACGGTTTCGTCTTTTCTTCTGACTAGTGTTCGGCTACTCTCTTTTTTTTCTAGCTGTATGCGCCATCGTATTTCTGATTCTTGCGGTTCCTGATTTTTGTGAGAGGATCGTTTTACTTTTTCCTTTTCTGTTTTATATAGTATTTTATTTTTTATTTTAAACGGCGGAAAAGTTTTGGCGGGAAAAGAGCTTCTTAGTTAAAGCTAAGTAACCTGAAAGTTAATTTTTTTTCTTACCGAATAGCCACTTTGCTTTTTTTTTGTAAGAGACACAAAAAATTATCAGTCTCTTAAACTAATTTATACATTTAACGTATCTTAAAAAATAAAAATACAAACTTACCAATCCAATTGAAATACATCAGGCCAACGTATTTCAAGCATGTAAGTAGAAAGTTGGACATATATATATCCATCCACCCCTTATCCCTACTCCTATCAATCAGCCATTTATCTTTAGACTTGTAGAGTCGTTGGGTCGTAACGCCAGGGACAGGTCGCGTACTTACTCGTTCGTTCTGGAAACGTCGTTGGAATTGCGAAACTTGGGCGCGAATCGCTCTCTATCGGTTCAGCCCCTGTGGAGCTAGCTAATGAATGCCTCTGCGTCGTCGTCGTCGTCGCTACCACCTCCTTCTCTCCTCGCCATCAAATTCCCCATCGCGCGGCCTGTAAACTCTCCTCCAGCCTTACGACCTCTTAATTATTAATAAAAATTTCCAGGCTTGGGTAGGGGGTAAGAGAGGGATGCTATGTGGCTCTGGTCTCTCTAGTGGGATATAGAGTCGTGCGTGCCGGGAGAGCAGCCCTGCACGTGTGCACGGGAGAGCGCATCGCTGGAATTCCGCAGGGACATGAAGCTTGACGCGCTGTGCCGAGTCACTACCATCCGACGTAGCAGTCCCGCGATACCTCTGATCCGCGTGCAAACTTTGGCTTGCCTAGCTCTTCTCCTCTCTCTCTATCTTCCACTACTCGTTACGCTACTCTGTCATTATGCGTGAGAGTATGTCTATTTCAAATGTCGCTTGTCCCCGTTGCTGATGTTTCGTAAAAAACCTTTCACGTGTTTCTAAACGTAGACTAAAGGTTGAAGATCGACAGCTGAAGGACAGTACTCCTGAAAATATACACTTTAGCCTCTTCACGGAGTTGACTTGAAGAACCACCTCTTTTCTCAAAATCAACGTTCTACCTCGAGTTATAAGCTAAAAACTACTTGACGGCCGAGAAAGCTCAACTTCTCAACAAAAGAAGATTCTTCGAGCACGATAATAATTCATCTTTGTACTCTTTGGATCTTTTGTTCCAACACGAATATTCATTGACCGCAGAGAAAGATGAGGTGGTGCTGTTGGGTGGTATAGTGAGAAAAGTTAAGCCAAGCCAGCATCAAGCTTCTTCTTATTTCGTGGTTTTTCCTTTGCGACGCGCTCGAGTATACATATATCGCGTTGCATATTTGCATGCAGTGCTTTAGTTCCACTCGCTTGCAACTTTACCGTACTTGCACCATTATCGTTTCCAGCATCGAATAATCATGAATATGCGATATTCGAGCTGCCGAATGAAAAATCGTTGGTGAATATTTTATTTCGTGGATAGTAAGCCGTTTTTCTTTGTCATTTCTCTTTTCAGCATTTATTTACAATACTAACCGTGCAATATGTTTAAAAGAAAAATATAATCGCAATTTTTTTGGTAAAGAGACAAGAAAGTTCATCAGGTATTGTGTTCAAATCGATTACTTCAACTCTTCTTCTTCTTCTTCTTCTTCTTCTTCTCATTAAATTCTAGTTCCCACCCACGAAGCGTAAGAATTCCATTGTTAAAATAGCGATAACTATATCAACGCAACAAAAGAATCCACCTCAAGCTCGTCACAATCGCTAATTAGTGGTTTGCAGAACGTTATGGTTTCGCGATAGCTAGAGAATGTATCTCTACCACACGATATAGCACTTGCATATCGAATATTCATGGCCGTTAACGAAACGAGGAGAGTTTGTTACCGAAAATGCATCTGTGGCCAGCAGTCGTATGTCGTCAATACTTGTCGTAGTAGTAGTAGTTATTGTTTTAGTAGTCGAGAGCTGTTTATTTGATGCATAATGACACGCTCATTATCGCGTGCCTCTGACGTCCGCGTGCCACGCATCTCTCTGTATATTCTGTGCCATTCAAAAGCCATAGTAGGAAGAGCACCCGCAAAACGTAGGTGTGAGTCTGAGAAAGAGCTGTTTGAGTTCTTGGTGCTTAGTGTACGATCTCTGTAATCGATACTTTTGGTTTGGCTTACTTCTCCTTCTCTTACGGATAGCAATTAAGATCCGAATGTTTGTTTGATTTTGGTATACTGTAAGGTTAAAAACTTCAGATAGAAATTAGAATGAGAAAAATTGTGGGTGAAAAAAATTATAACTTTATTATGGAATTATACGAAAGAACTTACTATTTTGATATGTATATAAATTGTTGATTAGATAGTGATTTTCGATATTCCAATTAAATTTTCAAACTAATGGTATTATGTTTGACGGTAACGTGTGGCTGAACGTAATATTCATTACTCCTGTTGAATAATTTTGTTACTTACTTGATAACTGGATTTAGTCACCACAGACTATTTAAAAATTTAAGAAATTTTTCGAAAAATTTAACAAAGTTGTACTGAAAATCAATTTTATTTATAATCTATTTATAAATTTAAACTTTAAAATTCAATTATAATGTATCAAGTACATTTAAAAAATACCAATAAAATTAAAAAAAAAAGAAAGTAAACCTGTTGCCGTAGAAAATTATTCAGAGAATAGACCACCGACCAATAGTGAAGATAGGAAGTTTCATCTTTCAATATTGTCATCTCCCGCTCCGCTATAATTTCCAAGCCAATGCCTCTCTCGACTTCTCGTCAAGTTGTGTAGTGCGAGCATCTCGACTTTCATATACCCGACAGCTCGACCAGAGCTCGACTCGCGACTTCTCGTGCAATCTCACCGAAGCTATGGTTTTCTTCGTTACCCTGTCGTTACTTATTCAAATTCAATTCTGCCGCGCTACCAGACGCGTTCATTGCCCGCTCGGTGGATACTCTTTTTCTCCACCGTCTCATTTTTTATGCGCGTCACGAGTTTTCTTTTTTTTTTTTTTTTTTTTTTTTTTTTTTTTTTTTTTTTTTTTTTTCTTTTTATTTTTTTTTTTTTAAAGCTCAAGCTTTTTTGAAAATTTGAATAGCTCGTTAATGCTCTAGTGTGCAAAAGTAAATTCTTTGAATCTCAATAATAGCGTTCAAGCTCCTTAAACGCGTCGAGGGTTCGCCTCATCTCGTACAATATCTCGAGCTTGCGAAAGCGTAGTATCTCGAATGCAAGACTTGACTACTACGACAAGCGGCCCGGCTATTTTCAGGCCACACATACACACGAAGCACGGCCGCGAGCGTGGCATCGATCGCTGTTAAATTATTTCGAGTGGCTCCGTCCATACGGTCCACGCGCGTCCTAAGGCCGCCGCCGCTGACGCTGAGTGCGGTAGCTGAGAAAACTGACCTACATCTCGCGACACCTCCCGAGACGCGCTTCCCTCTTTTCCTCTTCCATCGGTGTCACGAGTCTTTCCATCTACCGTCGTGCCTCTCCTCTTTCTCCTTTATACCATCACCTTTGCTAGAGTATTTTTTCCCCGAGGCGCCGGCAGCAGCAAGTAATGCCGAGAAATAACAAAGCGCGTTCTCGTTTTGTTCGATGGAGCTTGCGATTTTAAAAAGCGTCGTAAATATTTTCTTAATCCGTCGGGTTTGTTTTGGGATTGAGAATACTGCTAAAGTTTTACAAAGGTATATTTGCATAACGTTATTTTGAAAATGTAAAATTTTTATTTGTTTATCATTTGTTTTGTTAACAATATGAATAAATTCAAAATTTTGTATATATTTTTATTTTTTAATTTTATGTTTAACGTAGTTATGATTAATTTTAACTTTACTACTAATGACCGAGTAAAATATCCTTTTCTGCTTATTCAGTATCTCACTTTATCTTGTACACCATTAAAGTTCTTGTCCACACATTTATAAATCGTATCCACACTCGAGTTCTGTGTTCTTCTAGGTACAAGTAATAATAACTGCGTATTTTCTTTCACTCCTTCGTCAGCTCTTTCTTTGAAAATAAAAAGTTTTCCTCCAAGCTCACTTTATTTTTACCTATCTGTTTGACGTCAAAAGTCAAGGACTTTTAAAATTTCACATTAATCATTTGGCAACTTATCACACTCTTCAAACATTTTTATATCGTACCACATAAAAGCGGTTTTTACTTTTTATTTATGCTGCGACCGAGACAGAAGAACAAATGTTTAAATAAATTCGAAAAAATATATCCCTTTATTTACAATTGTTAAATTAGAATTAATTTTAAATAAGATAATATAGAGAATTAAATGTTGAAAGACTCAAAGCATGTTATCAATGGTTTATTATAATGTGCGACAAATTCCTGTCATCAGCTCATATTGTGCCCTCGAAACTATTTCAGTTTAGCTTAGTAAATTGAACTCTCTCTTTCTCTTTCTGTGCTATGCTAATGAAGAAAATATTTAGTTATTCTGCATTGATCTATTATCTATAATTAACGTTATTCAAATACTTGCTCATTTTCAAGTTCTTTATTAATTAAATTTATTAAACGTTTTACTATTAATAATTAATGTCTATTAAAATTAAAAACCACTTAAGTATTAAATCAAAATTAACGTAATTAAAACTTATGAATTTCAAACTTTTTATTTTAAAATTCTTTTTTTCTATAATAAATGATCTTACAAAAATAATTACCCCTAATCAATGAAAAAGAACACGCGCTATAGCTCCATTAGCTCCATCAATCGATCAGTCAAATCCTCTACAAGACCGGAAAAGCCGATGTTGTAGCAGCTGCGTGTCGGTTAGCGAATCGTGTAATAATGATACTGCACCTCCGGGCTACTGGAAGGCTACTGCAAAAGAATTAAAACACGAAAGTACCGGGAATAAAGAAAAGAATAAACCAATGAAGCACTTAGATCGTATATATACAAGTGCAATTGTGTGTATATCTGTATACAGTAAGCAAGATATAATAACAAGAGAGAATTGAATCCCGCTGATATTAAGAAACTTTTCATCGCGTGCTCGCGCATCTTTGGTTTCTATCTAGCTTGGCTCCCTTCATCTTTTTATCCCACCCGAGAGCTCATCATTTTGGCTTTATATATCCAACAGCACGCGCGCCAGTAGTAAAGGTCAATGTATGGTCAGCCAATTTAGATCTCAAGATTAATCGTTCTCGTTTTTATTACTTCTATGAATCAAGTATTCATTGGACGTCGTAAAACATTATTTCAGCATTATATATTTTTCAAAATGTGTATTGACAGTTATTATGTGTTTTGATCCTTAATTAAAAATATATTTTTTGTGGACATTTTGAGTACTTACACTTTCGTAGAGATCAAAAAATTCAAAAAGGTGAAAAACTCTATAAGTCTTGGGGCAATATAAGAGAGGAGGAAAAGGAAAGTAGAACGAATCTTGGTGGTTGAGAGCCATTTATTTTTACTGCTCAGTGAAAAATTGATATTGACTTTAGGGAAAGAGAGGTAGTTTTTTTCGAAGGGAGTTTTTTGGCTGAAATATTCTCTGAAGATTGAATCGTTTATGCGATCCAGTCATAATGCTTAAATGATAACTTTCTCTTTTTTGCTGTAAAGTAGTATATAATAAAACTCAATATATTCATAGGTTTATATATTTCCCTCATTATTTTATAGTGATGAATAAAAAAGTATTCAAAAAAGATTACGTGATACCTCTGGATTAGAAAAGCAAAAGAACAATTGACAGTAACATTTTTTTTATATTTAATAAAATTTATGTCTAAGGTCGTCTCTCTCATAAGTTTCTCTGCAAAAAAAAATTTAAAATATATTACTGTTATATACAGTGATTGTTATCATGAATTTTTCTTTGTGTAAAAAGTACTTCTTATTAACCTAATTTACCAAATATCAAAAGTAGGGTTTGATCGATCGCTTAAATTTATAATAAAACTAGCACACGGTTGATTAAACTTGCTTATGTCAAGTCAAATTTTTCATTTTCATTTTGAATAAGAACTTCACGTTTTGTAAAAATATACTTAACATAATTTCCATATTTATTAAATAAAAATAAAAAAATTGTTAAATATATTCTGCAAGTATAAAGTTCACTGCAGAAAAAAATTTGTTCTACTTTATCATCCTCTTTTTTGTAAAATAAAATACGTAAACGATTAAATATTATCAAAATATTCTCTTTATTTATTCAAAAGAAATCTCCATTTTCAGTATTAAAACCTACAAGCTGCGGTATTGTTTAAAAGCCGGCTTTTCACTTTATTGGACTCTCTAATCTTTAATGAAAATAGCCGAGAGATCAACGTAAAATTATTGTAACCCGGGCAATTGGAAGCAATTAAAACTTGACTTAACTTAATCAACCACTGAATAATTGACGTAGTCTCTTCGAAATTCCACCAAGTAGTACTTTCTCGTTCAACAGTAACGGAGGCAAAAAAAAAAAAAAACGAGACTCTCAATCGATGTCAGCCCTTATCTTAAATTTTTCGCCTGGCTGACCATACAATATATCCTTATTCCGCTTAAAAATATATAACAACGAGAATCAAGGTGCGAGAGAGCTCATGCGATGGTTCCCCACGTATGCTTGAACATATTCGCGTACATAGCCGATTTTCAAGCCGTGAATAATGATAGAGAGGAGACTAGACTAGAGGTGAAGCGCAGAAGCCTCTCGCGCTTCTTCTTAAAAATCCGAGTAGTCGCTAACGATTTCTCGCTTGACCCACTTTTCCGTTTCCTCTACCTCTCTCTTTTTTCCTATCTCTCCCATTCAGGCTTTCTCTAACACTTGGCTTGACTAAGAGAAAAAAAGAAAGAGAGAACATCATTGGTGTGTACACGTGTATGGCATGAAGAGAAGGGATGGTATGTGGCTCGCTTTTTCTTGGATTATTTCTACTTTTTAATTACGCCCGCGGGAGAGCGAACGAGAGAAGAGAGAAAGAGAGCAAGTTGTCTTCTCGAGGCTCATCCGTAAGGAAACTAAGTGCAGCCTACGTTATATCCATATATGCAGCCGCGTAACTAACACCTTAATTATTTTGTGTAGTCTGGAAATGGCTAGAGGATCGTTGAAATTTGAGAATTACGAAGCAGGCGAGCAAGAGAGACGCTCTCGTGAATGCATGTTCGAAAATCCGTAAGATTGGTGTGCTTTGCACCGTAACAGAGTGTGCTACTAATAAAAATTTCAAGAATTAAAAACAAATTTTCGAGTTTAAATTTAAAAAGAAAAACTCACACACATGAGGATGCTTATTTCAAAATCTTGAGATTTTATTTTAAATTTCATTGTTTTTAGTATTATTTTTACGTTTTATCTTTTCTTGGAAAATTTGTCATTGTTGCGCCATTCTCATTTTCTTAGATTTTTCTTTACATTGTTGTTGTTGTTGTTATTTGTGTTGTCGTTCTTGTATCGTCACTGTACAAACCGTATTATCGTCTTTGTTACCTGACAAGGGTACTAGAATTGGCCTTGTTATTCGTAACAAAATGCATCTTGCAACATTACATTCAAGATGCCAAGGTACTTCCTTTTGTCACGTCCTTCACACAGACTCTGCAAAACCAGTTGCATTTTACGAATTTCGGATGAGAAGGAGTTGACTGCCAAGGAGTAGAGAACCATTCTACTCGTCGTTGTCTGTGATCTCAATTGCGGGACTGTAGATATCTCGTAGACGAGGAAGCAGCAAACGGCACTTGTGCTCACTGCAGTCTCTAATTACACAAGGAGCCTTGAAGAGAGCAGCATTGACATATACACTTATATACACTCACGTCTAACAAGAGTAAATGAAATATCTAGCGACCTTGTCCGTGTGTTGTTTTCTCGTCTACTTGTCTTTGATTTGAGAATGTCAATAAAAGCGAGTTTATGGTCTTTTAAAGGTGTCAATGATTAAGCAGTTGAAAACTATGCTCATCTAAATTCCAACTTGTTCTACTCAATAATTGGATTGCATATTGAATTTCATATTGATTATTTTGATTGCCTCTTGAGAGTCTTGGAATTAGTTGACGAGAATAGCAATTATTATGGTAATTTATGTACAAGCTTGTTCGGAATTTCTATTCTCTGTTTACGATAAAGTTATTAAATGAATGATTTGGCGATTATTGTTCATTAATGAAGAGTAAATATTTTTTCTTTTGAACATCTTCGACTTATTCTGATTTAAATAAATGCAAGTCTTTTTTATTTTTTTTATTTTAAATATGAATTTATATTCATCAATATTTCGTATTATTACAAATTTTTATGGAATAATTATTTATTTACAGGTAAGCCAGCACATCAATACTGATTATCCTGCGAGCACCAAATGGCAGGTAAGCACAGTCAGTAGAATATAAAAAAAAATATTCTGACACCCACAAATTCCCGTAGCGCAAATCCATGGTATTTTTCTCACATACTAGTTTGAGCCAATTTCAGTTGCTATTCTCTGCATTTACGCCACGGTAAAAAAAGGCTTGAGTGAAATCCGAGCTTTCGTGTCAAAGGCGAACTAGAGAGAAGATCGGGTCGCGCGATCGCGCGTCACCAGCAGAAGTACACCGTTCCATCTTTTTCTTCTTTGCTCGTGCTCGTTCGTTTTTTTTTTTTTTTTTTCAACGATGCTGTTTTCGGTATCGGCACCAGTCTGACGCATGAATAAACAATGTAACGAACCTGTTTGTCACGTGTATAGAGATAAAGTGAGCGAAGAACTGGCGAAGCATAAAATTTGACCGAACAAAAATCCTATGAGTGAAGGGGTTAAAAAGAGGTATTAAGAGAAGAGAAGCAAAAATAGCAAGTGCATAAGTTTTTTGTGGATAAAGTTGGACAATGCACACATGACGTACAATTTGAACTGGCTGAGTCTGATTTGCTCTCTGTTAAATTTTTAATGTCGAGCTAGTGACGCTTGCCTGTCGTACTGTTTGAGCGGCTCGATGTTTTATTTTTACGTACAACACCTTTATAAATTAATCACTTTATCATTTTCCAATGTCTAAATTTATTTTGCTATTTTATCCGCTTGCTAAAAAATAAATGCATTTATGCAATCCATTAGATCAATTGATTTTGATATTATTGAATATTGTTTTAAAATTGAAAAATGCATTGTCCATAACAATGACTCGGTTAAATTATAAGTATTTTTAAAACGATGTATTATCCCTTATATCCGAGTTCTCTATAACAAAAAAGAAAATAATAATAATAAAAAAAATAATAATAATGATAGCTAGGTAAGCTTTCCCGGTAAAGGAAAATCGTGACGAGAATGAATATGCACACAGCTCGAAGAAAAGAGAATCGCTGAACAAAAAAAAAATAAAATCGCATTTATAAATCCATGACGTTGCGCACGAGCGTGAGCGAGCAAGAAATAAGATTTACAAGAGTCAGCCTCCCCCAAGAGAAAACGCGACGGAAATGCGAGCAAAGTAGCATAAAGCGGAAAAGAGCCGGTTTCAGAGTTGCTGCTACTGTGTCGTGCTTTCAATGCAAAACTGTCAAAAGAAACTTTAGCGTTAAGTCAAAGACAATCTTTTTTTTGGCGGCAGTATCAAAATATACATTCTTAACATATCGTCAAAAAAAGTGCAAGAAGCCACAAGAATATAACAACAAAGTGAGTGTAGGTTTCAGTGTGCCATGTGAAAGAAAATCTAGAATAGAAATCAAAGTGGTGTCGATATTTGCAGTGAACTTCGTCGATTTGATTAAAGTCAACGAAGCTGCTTTTTTAAACGATCGAACCATTTGTCTCGAGGTAAAGACAAAAAAAAAATGAGAGAAAAGGAGACGACAAGTCGCGTGCGAATGCAATTTCATGCCTCGCTCCTTCCCATTTTCCAAGCCGCCGGGGTAGACAAAGCCGCAACGCGTAGTTTTCAAGCACACACATACACACATTTATACATATACGCGTCTTATTTTTCTTGTGCGCAACGACGAGTTCTTACTTTCCGCGTCGATCTTCTCAAGACGAGCGTCACGAATTTTTCAATCTCCGTTTCTCTACCAACTGACTTTTTCTATCGCTAACATTTGTGCGTAGCTTGGTTTTCTGATATCGACTACTTGTAGCGTTGAGTTTTGAAAAGCGATACGTTGGAATTTTATTTCTTTACTTCTTCAACGTCCGACTTTGTCTTTGAGTGTCAGGCGATTGCTTGATATTGACTTCTGTAATAATAAGAATTGACTTTTATTTGGACGTATACGTGAAAATGTTGTGCGAGCTACATATTTTTTTATAGAATACTTTGTCTTTTATATCGAGAACATGGCTATGTCTGACCATAAATTGAGATGTTTCACTTGAAAATGCCATATTTCGTTTCGTACTCGATCCATCTCTTTGTTATGCTCTTTGCGTAGGAAAACAGTTATCATATGTATTATCAGTACCTTTTTGCAAAGATAAAAATTGCTGACATTTGAAATGTAGAAATGCAAAATTTATTTTTATTCACACCTTTCTTTCTACACCGAGCGAGAGCGTAAAAGTACGCTCGCAAAAGTAGGAAGTGCTTCAGAAGAATATCGCCATATACCTGGCATATATAGCGTACTCAAAGCAAACTTATTCATACTCGAGGAAGCCCAGGACAGTAGCGCAGTCATCAACGTAAGCAGCAAAAATATCATTCTAAAATATTCAGAGAGCCGGATGTATATAAACAGAGAGAGATCTCAGGTAAACGAGACGATGCCACGTCCTTCACTCGTATCCTTAAAAATTCCACTCTCGGAGCTAGAGCGATTCGCTCGTTTACGAGCGCGTGCTCGGTCCATAAGACTGTGCTGCCTAGAGTAGTCAGGTCTAAGTAGGTGGAAATGCCAAAAACTCTAGGCTACTACCACTATCACTATACTTCCCACCCCCTCTAGACGATTTCTGGCGCGATATTCACGGCCCCCGAAGAGCCCCATCAAGCATTATTATCCGCTCAGCGCGTCGCATCCGCTTCACGCTTGGCTGAGCTATTTTTCTTTCTCTTTACTTGCTTTTATACGGCGCCAAGGGGAATCGTTTGTTTCGTCGACTCGCTGATGCAAGGGCCCCCGTCTAACTAAAATTGAATTTTAAGACGCGAATTCTCAGCTTAATTGCACGTGAGCTCGTATAGGTAAAATTTCAATTTTATTCAAGATAACGTACTTCACAATATATTGTGTTTCGTTTGTATTATTTATTATGTCGGTAAATATTTAAGTGTATGTAGATAAAAGTGCATATATACAATGGATGATTGATTAGCAGGTAATTTAAGTTAACCATAAACACGATACGTAAATGTAAAACTAAAGTTTTCTTTTAATTTCTACTCGTAAAAGGTAAAATCGTCATTAAACTAGAAGGAGGAAGAGGTCAAATCGAGAAAGGAGAACATAAGAAAAAGATCACGTAGCTTAAGGTAAAAGCTCTACTTCGACGTCCGCGAAAGAGCTTGCAAGGCTGCAAACGATGCTGCTCGCGTATAGTCGACGAGTAGACCTTCCCTTTTTCTGCAATCGTTTAAGCACCCGACTAAAGCCTTTCAAAATGCGCTCGCTCGTCTACTATTGCTCGCAGCAGAACACATTCCTTCGAGCTGCTGCTGCTGCATCTTTCTTTTTTTTTCCTTAGCCTCTTGAGGAGTGGTAGTAGTGGGTCTCTTTTGGAATGCAAGTTGGGTCTTTAAGACTGAGAAAGTTGGGGATGCGTGTATCTTTCTTATTTATGGCTTTGTGTGAACTCTCATGTTTGTGAATTCACAGAATAAGATGTTTACTTTATTTTTACTTTTATTTTTTATATTTATAAAATAAATTTTTAATAAACAATTAATCTTTTTCTTGAGCAATTTATTTCATAATTGAAATAATTTGTCTCAAAAGTTTTGTAATTGCACAAAGTTAATTTAAATATTAGCTAAAAATATTGATTACTCAATGATCAAAGTTACATACATATGCTTTGGCTTAAAAAGCATTCGATTTTCAAGTGCTGTCTATTCACAGAAAGTTCTTCAAATATCGCTCGAAGAAGATTCAGGTCCGGTGACCCGGTATTTAATTGTTTATAACTTGTGTTGGGGGAGCTGCTCGAGTAGGTGAATACAAGGGTGTGTACACACGGCTGCTGGTACACGATACGCGAGTAGAGCCCACTTGCAAGCTCGCTCAGCCAAGAAGTCGGTGACGACGACGACGACGACGATGTCGATCGATCTTCCGGCCGAAGGGGAATGGAGCTCAGATCGATGATACTCGAGACCCATGCCATCTACCCTCCCTCCTCAGCAGCTTTCAAGAGGCGCACTGGACCCCACTTCAGTTAACAATGCGCCGTCATGCTCCTCGAAGACGATCTCTCTTTTTCAAACTCCTTCTACTTTTCGAAAGCGAGGAATCATTTTACCCGAGGCGGCTTTGAACGCACCGGATTTTGACGTTTTTTAGACTTCCTATACTCCAACTTGTAGTCTCTCACCCACACATAAGCGTCCGGTTAGCTATGTATGTATATTCTACTATCCTCCTGTGTCTCTCGTCGGTGCTTCGAGCTAGATTTTTCATGATGCTCTTTGGGCTCGTCGTACTCGCCTGCTTTTACTCTTTGATCAGGTATTCTTTTTGGCTGCACGCGACTAACAATAAATTGTCATTAGGTTAATTTTGAGCTTGCTGGTCTTCTTCACGGGTTAGATATATTTTCGTTGAAGGTTTCTGTGTATGTGTGTATGTGCACTTTTCATCACAATCTTCAAGTTTCGTGAGTAGTATTTACCTGGAGAATATGGTTAAAAGTGAATATTCTAGTGCGAAACTTTCATAGCTTCTCTAGTGAAACTTTTAAACTGAGCACATGTAAATTTTCTATCCTGCAAAGAAGCTTAAGGTAAACTAAAGCTCCGAGAGAACTGGAACTTTTCTTAAATTAATGAATATTGAAGAGAATTTTAAATATTTTTATTCCCAATAAATTATTTATCTCCAAGTGTAAAAATCAATAGTACAAATTTTAAGAATGAAAGATTTTTTTTATCAAAATTAATACAGCTAATTGAAAAGAAATAGAGGATAGAGATTCGTGTGATTGCAGTCCGAGCAGCTTGCTAAATAGGGGATAAGGCGATAGAAATTGGAAGATCAACCGAGCCATTTCACGGCATGAGCCACGCGACAACTTTTGAGAGATTCGCTTAAACGAGGAGAAAATAGCTCCATTTGGCAGTCCTCGGATCCCCGATCCATCCCACTACTGTGACGAGAGTAGAAAAAAGCACCGGAGTGCCCGGTAGATCTCCCATACATAAATCAACGGCCATTCGAAAACACTTTGTGCAATAGTTTTGCACGATTAATCAGAGTAGCCCCCGAGTAATCAAAGTTTCTATTCGCTTTGCCATGCGCTTTTTTTCCTTTTTTTTTTTGCTTTTATTTTGTTTCGTGCTGACGAATGAAGTGACATTTTTCAGTCTAGGATGTGATGAAATTCTTCTGTCTTTTTTTTTTGTTATAAAGATTTAAAGTGAATTCCAGTTTTTCCTCAAGTTTTTATTGAATTTTAAAGTATAAAAAAGTACATTTAAATTGTGTTTTAGATATATGTGATTGTCCTGCTTTTAAGATTGCTTTCTATCTGTTAAAACAACTCGAAAAAAAAAAAAAGAAAGAATTGCATTTGCAGCTGTCTAGTATAACAAATTTTTTCGCACCAGCCGGTAGTCGATACATATTTCATTTTTTTTTCTGTTTTAACAAGCCGCGAACAGTGACTCGAATGGTCGTAAATTTTCATCGTCGATATTTACCTCTTCCTCAACAAATAATTAATAACAAAACTTGTCGGGATATTTTCACTTCGGTTTTGTACATTGGCGCAATGTAGTATCATGTCATTGCTCATTGGAACAATATCTAAAAAATTTACATTTATACTTTTGATAGTAAAGTTTTTATTATTATATCGGGATATACTCAATATTAGTAACGTTTGATTCAATTCATCTCGATTACCTACTAATTAGTCTATATTTGATAATATAATATTTATACTGTCAATATTACTGTATAAATATCATACTATAACTCAATTAGTTCCATTTGAAAAAGCAAATAATTACCTTAAAACTCTTACATAATCAACACGTGATTATAATTTTTACGATATTTCTATTGAATTTTTAACAAAATATTTTAATGAGCTTTTCTTGGAAATTATAAAGAATTGAAATAAAGAGAATAAATTTAGAGAAAGAAATTCAATAACGAATTGTATTGTACTTTAAATCAATAAATTCATAATGCGAATCACTAGCTGAAAGGGCAATAAATCAACCTATAAATTAAGTCGTAGCGGAGCGAAACTCCTCGTTGAAAGAAAAAGAGGGCTAAGAAAAAGTTGGATGAACAAAAAATACAAAAAAAAAAGGATCAGAAGCGCATAAAAATCTCGACGTCGCGTTTCGTTTAAATAACGATCCTATAAGCAGGTCCTTGTCGAGGTGAGTAAGATGAAGGGCAGTGTGATTCATCAACGTGACCGTACCGAGAAACTCGTCTGTATATAGTGCGTAACGACAGCCTGAATAAAAAAAAAGCAAAAAAAAAAAAAATGAAATGAAAGAAAGAAAAGAAGCTGAAATACGAAACTGAGGGACAATCGCAGGAGCGCCTTGGGTTAAAGACAGTCTTGAAAGTCTGGTCGGCTCGAGCGCGAAAATTGAATTTCGCGAGAGAATTAAGGACGCGGATGGATCGAACAATTTCTTTCTGCAGCTGTACCAAGCTTTTTTTTCTGTTCTTTTAATCTCCGTAATAAGACCGCAAGAGCCTCTTCGTTCTTTTAGTTTACGACTTGCGTCTATCCAATTCTCTAAAGAGTATTTTGCCTTTTTGCGGTAATTTCTCAAATCAATACGAAATTTATATCAAGGGCGTGTCATATACACCAGTCCAGATTTGCTTTACGAGTTACGATGGATATGTACGATACACCGACGGATCTGCAAGCTGTATCAATATTAGTGGTGTAGCTCGATTGTCATCAGCGTCGTTATGATAATGAAGGACGTCATAACGTGTATGTATGGGTGGAGGTGTAGATAACGTTGCGTATGCGAGAACGCATATATCCTATCGAAAACCAATCCGTATCATCCCCTAATGACTTGCTAAAATACAAGGATAGTTTGACGTATTATTTTCTTCGACATAGTTTTTACTGAAAATTGAATTTCATAACGCTTGAGAAATACTTTCTTTTTTACAACCGAATTCATCGATAAAGTCGTAAAAAAAAGTAAAACTTGAAAATAAAAAGAAAAAAAAATTATATTTTTCCAGTTCGCAAGAAAAAGTGTGACTTAAATTTATTAAGGTCGATTCTTAGCCTCTCACGGAGACTCGTATAAATGAAAATTCATAACTCGGTCGCGTATATCACGGTAAAAGTTTAACGGGTCACTTTTTTCATCGTTCTCTTCTCTCCCTACCTCTCCCTACCTCTCCGTCATTTCATCCCGTAGTTCTTTCTCGTTTCATCTTCGTGAGCCTCGAGTGAAGGAGTTCTAGCTCTCTGCTCTTCAACCCCATTGTCTCGGCCAAGTTTTTCCCTTTTTCTACCATGCTGCAAAGAAAGAGAGCCAGCCTTTTGATTATACGCTCTCCTTTCTCGTAAAGGGCTACAGCAGCAGCAGTAATCCACAGTGCGGACATTCAAATTGCCGTGTGCTTCCGTTAAAAATTATAGTCAGCTGAAGAAGGCGTCAAACGAGCTTGCCACATAGTCACATTTTATTTCGATATCTTCAGTTTACGAGATAACTTCGAAGTCGCGATAATAAAAGCAAATATATATGTTTTTACGCATCAAAACTTTCACATTTCTTCTGCTTGACAAACTCTTTTTCTTGAAACCGTTTGCTCTCTCTTGGTATGTTCCAAGCCTCCAGGCCCAACAATCCTTATACCAAGAGGAAAGGGCTTTTGTTTGGTCTGTCTCTGCCTCATCTCGTGTGCGTGTGTGTATGCTTTGTCTATTCAACAGAGAAACACCAGCGACCGCGCTTGGCTATTGTCTTTTCGTCGCCTTCTTTGCTAGAAACCGCTCCCGTAAAAACACTAGGTTACTATCATCCTATAGTACGAATGTTGACCGACTTCGCTTCGCTTTCTCTAACACCACCACCAGCAACACTGTCGTGCAAATTCCAGAAGAGCTGCGGGCCACCCATGTCTCTCGGCTTGTTTTCCTGACACACCGCTTGGTTGGAACTAGGAGGAGGAGACTCGCACGGGACTCTAGGCTAAATCAGTTCTTCTGTCTCGTCGGGATGTTTTGCGAGACGACGACGAAGGCTTCAGGTAGTATAGAGGGGGTGTATAGCTCTCTAACAGGGTTTGTTCTGTTATTTCGATGTTCAGTCGCTTGGACCATTCTGTTTGTGTATACTAGAAGAAGAAGGAAGGCTTGCTTGGAAGGAAAAAAAGAAAAAGAAAGATAAATAAATAGCCATTATACTTTAGCAAATATTTTCTTTTCTATATATATATATATATATATATATATATATATATATATATATATATAT